>JAPDDM010000117.1:0-282397 GCA_027474115.1 Schizopygopsis malacanthus | reverse complement strand
GGTTGTATTTTAATATATTTTTACAATAGAAGGATGGCAATTTTTTCAACAAGACAATATGGGGGTTAATTACCCTTACAAATATTAACCATATTACAAAAATGTAGTGCGGTGCTGTTATATGATTAGGGGTGGGTGATAATAGGTTTTTTTTCAAATTGAGGAATTGGGGTTTTCTAGTTTGTAGTTATTTATCAAAATTTAAAAGAAATAAACACTTGAAATTATATCAGTGGGTGAGGAATGATTTATACATTTACAAGAATGGGGAATTAGTGAAATAAATAAACCTTTTGATGATATTCTAATTATATGACCAGCACCTGTATAACTGCTTAATTTTCTTTTGCATGATTTTTGAATACTTGAGACCATAAAATCAATCGGATAACTGTATAAATAAAATAATAACCACGTGTAACTGTCTAGAGCTACAATTGTCAATTGTAAATAATACAGTTTAATTACAATTTATGTATTTACATTTATACTTTATTAAAGTTCTATTTTGACCCCTATGTTTTTTTACTTCCATAATATTTGGGGGAAGGGGTACAACAATACAATTGTGCTTAGAGCACGCATTTGGCCAGCAGCGGCCCTGATGTAGTTCAGAATATTCAGTGTTACAGGACTCTCCTGGCTGGGCTCTTTCTCTGACAGCTTCTGGAAGAGACCAATAGAGGAAATACTACAGATGTTCACACTCACTACATCACTTCAAATTATAGCCAAAATGTGTTCATGCTAAAGACACAAAAACTATCATTTATGTTTTGGGTTATAAAATAGAAATAAAACTACTAGTACATACTTAATGCTGTCTGTTTTGTCAAAAAAAAATAATGAAACAAATAATCCAAATACTTTTCAAATACAGCTGGAAAGTTTACAGATGATATTAATTACATCAAACAAATGAATAATTAACAGATGAAGGCATTAATGTTACATTAAAATGACCTGAATATAACCTGATATTCACTTCAAGTCGTCACATTGTTTTATAGCGTTTTAAACAACACTGATCGTTTCAAAGCAGCTTAAAATCAGTTCAGTTTTTATAATATTACTAAATAGTAAACCCCAAATTAGCTAAATTAAACAAAAATGTGTTCTTTTAGACTGATCTTTCCTCATATGTGCCTCAATTAAGATGATTCAATCAAAAAAACAAGGGTTTTCATTCACCGTGTTGGTATGTATAGTTACTGTTTTGCTTCTGTGTGGTGAAATATCATCTCTAAAAAGTTACCAAAATGTTCACCAGGTGGCTTCTCTCATTCAACATTTTAGCAGTCCATCAGGCTGGCACCACTCCACGTGTTCATTTTTTCTTTCCACTCATAGAAATGCGTTGACAGTATAGATTTGAGGTCAGGGACGGGGCAAAGGTCAAGCTCCTGCTGCTGACATGAAAGCAGGTCTAAGCACACCTTGTTCTTGGTCTCTGTCGTTCGCTTCTGAGAACAGCTGTATCTTCACAATCTGGGGCTCATCGGGACAAAACAAAAGCCATGTGTTAATTACCTTTGAAGGTGTAATGATTTCAGGGCCAGGAAGATCCTTCATCTGGTTTCGGATGTAGGGCTGAGAGAAGGCTGTGCTTTCATGTCTGGTTACAGTTTGACTTCTTTTATACCTGCCTGATGTGCACATTAGCCTGTGGGAAAATGGCTCAAATGCGTGCTGCCGCAACGCATGTTTAGATTATGTTTCTGACCAAATGAGTTTTACTGTTTTTCATATAAATCAGCATATTTCATTGCACGACCAGTATATTTCATATTCATAAAGCAGGGTCATATTTTATATAAATAAAGTGGTTTCAAAAATGCAATAATCCTTGTGAATAATCCTAATTTATTAAACAGTTCATACCTTGTCTACAATGTAAACTAGCTGTTCATAGTGGCAAAACTATATTGGTCCAAATCATAAAACAAGAATCGGTGCTCCCATTATTAAACAATAAACAAGATTCAGAATCAAGAAAGTGTAAAGAAAAAGGATTTGTTCAGCTAAAATAAATTAAATTATCAAGTAAGCATAAACGTGCAAGTGAATGAATGTTTACAGTTGGAAACATTGTTGATATCTCCTTTGAAATTCATATTCTATCCTGAAAATCAAGGAGACACATTTAAGATTACTGGCATGAGAAAGATCCGTCAAGCAAGAAACAAGTCTCCATTTGCTCTCCATTTAATTTCATCACTATTAAAAAGATATTAAAATGCTTTTGTTGGTGTTTTTTCATTCATACAAGAATATAGAGATCAGGAGAAAGGACATAACACCAAGACTCTTCAGAAAGATCATTTTCTGAAATACCTCAGAGGATGCCATGCCAAGATGAGAACGCTGACGAACAAAGCGTAACATAAACCAAGCGCTCAGATGTGCATGTTCTATCAAAGATGCTTATTCCAGGAACCTAAAAGTACATTCCCAGAGCTGGAAACATGGATGGAAAGTAATCAGGCTCTGGAATGATGTCATCCTGATGAAAGACACATCATCAGGGAGCTGGTTGGAACTGGCACGGTTTGGCGCAAACTGAGCTACATCATATATAGCACAACATCAAAGCAGGTGCCAGGCTCTTAGAAAGGCCTGATTTGTGCCAGCAGCAGTTATGACTTTGACATCTCACTGGCACAGGACAATGGGCTGTAGAGTTATGAAGACATACAAATGCTGCAGAGTTTGTAGCATTGAGAAAAACATTCTGAAATTCCAAATGGAGATGGAAATATGATTTTCATCGGGAAAATACTTATACTGAGTGTCTATTTACACTAAGTGCCTTGTAGTCAACGGCTGTTTACACTAACTCTGCCCACCAAACCAGTCCAACAACTGGCAGGGTGCAGTAAGAATGTAAAGACACTCGATTTTACTTTTGACGCAACTGACCCGAGTTTCTTCTTCCTATTCTTTTTTATATATATATATAAAAATGAAGACAAGAACGTATACACTATGTACTTATGCACTACTCAACCATGCAGTGTATGAATTACATAAGGTTATTTAGTTTGATAGCCACGCCCCCGTCACTAAGTAATTAAAACTGTGACAGTTGAGTGCATGAAGTGTCCAACATTCCACAATGTTTTTTCTGGTTATTTAAGTGTATCATGCAGTTATTTAAAGTGCTCTTTTTTCGTTTGGAATTTTAGTGTGAACACACTACTCGCACTATTTACACTGCAAAATGCCATATAATAGCGCATAAATATGTGATTTGGGACCTAATGTTCGAAAAGCGGAAATAGCCTGACATGTATTTAATAGCACATTTTGACTCTGACACGTGAAGCTTATTATGCAAATAGTACCTGCCAATAATGTTGAATAATATCTAGGTAACGCTATATTTACATTTTTTTCCATTTATCACTGTTAATTGCGCTTAAGCATATAGCATATAATTCTATGTCTTCCATGTCTATAACATTTTCCTAAGAAAATGTAAGAGGTGCTTGCGTATGCAAATGTTGCTGCCATGAGAGTACAGTATTGAAATAGTTGCTATGTGCTTGTTAAGGTGTTCTTCATGTTTTTATCATGTTGCTCTGTTATTTTTATGCTGTTCTAGGAGGTTGCTATGTGCCTGATTACAAGGCCAAGACAAACAAGCCCACCCCCAAGTCTCTTTGATATTCGGGTCTCTAGATATCTCAGATTTTTTTTACTACTTATTGCACAATAGCCATGTAATGTTTGACTTAGCAAACACTAAATAAAATACATTAAATGCAAGGCAGTATAAAAGCTTTTCCTTTAGGATTTTACTATACAGATTCAGTAAAGTCCTTCTGAAGACTGGTCAGCGTCAGATGAGTGCGGCAGATGCACTGCCCAATCAATCTGAATAAACTGAAGCTTACATTTACTTTAGAAGTCTGAGAAGTCAAGAGTCGAGTCATTTCTTTCAAAGGGACACATTACTTCAAACAGAACACATTAAGACACCACATGGAGGCCAAGCAAAAACACTTTCGTTGGAAAATACAGTAGAGTTCAGAACTGGTTTCGCTAACACACAGGAGCACATGATGTGTGGTTTTATTATATAGATAAGTGGGTTTGTGGCACTAAATCACTAATGCAAACAGACAAATTTTAAATAAAAATAGGATTGATCTGCACGATTGATTGCATTAATCAGTTTGTGTGTATCCACCCCTGACATAGATCAACCAAGTGGATGTCCCCATTCTAAATACCCACATCCACAAAAAAAAGTATCCAATATTATCCACAACAAAAATTAGTTCCCATTTGAACTGTACACATAGTACACAAGCTCCCATAATACCTCCCATAATCTCTCTAATGGTGGGGGTAAGTGAAAGGTCTTGTGTTAGTTAGTCTTCATGAATGGGGTTTGTCTTCAATAAAGAGATCTTCTCTTAATGACGAGAGGTTTTTTTTGAGATGACTGATGAGCTTTTTCTTTTTCTCTCTCCTCTCTTCTCTAGTGATGGATGGTCATGACTTATGTTTATGGTCAAGGTTGTTTACCAATTCAATGGAGTGCACGCAGATAATGGAGGCATGGAACACGCCAAAAAAGTCCTGGAAAAAAGTTTTGTTTTTTTGATGTTTTTATATTTATTATATGTTGCTTTATATTAATATGACTTATATTTCATGGTTCTTATACCATGTTACTGAGTATTATTTTACAGGTTTACTTAATATTATATTACAGCTCTTTTGTATTAATAACTTATCAATCACAAAATTAAATACCATCAAATGCAGAGTCAACTCAAAAAACCTGAGATGCAGTCATGCACTCCTTAACCTTGACCTTTCCCAATACTTAAACTCAACCCACGCTCAAGATCGGGTGCCACTTAAAGAATCTGTTAAAAAAACTTTAGTGAATTACAAAGGTTTTATAGATGGCGATCTCTGCTTTGTTCTTGAATGAAACTTCCACCTGTTTTCTGATGATGGAGCTGGAGCCTGTCCCTTTAAGAGCCTCTGATCCTTCTGATGAGCTCTTGATGTCCCTGACAACTCCAAGAGAAGAATTTGATGATTGCGGATGGGCTCTATTAACTAGCGATGAGATTTGAGAAGCGTGGGAGAAAATTAATTGAGCAAGCCAAAAAGATGGTAATGATAATAAATAAATAAATTGGGTTAGAAAAAGTGAGCAGTGGTAAAGGCAACATGAAACACCAGTTGCAAACAATTTCATTTCAGTAATCTGACGGGTTTCCAAATGAAACAAGATATTTAATAATAAAACATGTAGAATGAAGATATTTTCCCCCCATTGGAGATCGATTGGTTTGTGAAAATGGGCATTGTATACCAGAATGGTAGCAGGTGGATAGATTGGTTAAATATAAGAGCAATTTGTCCAGAAGATTTGATTGATTAAACAGCCCCTACTGGTAGATGTTGTAACTACACTCTCTCAGAATTTCTTTTTGCAGAAATTGTACCTCTAGGAGTACAACTGTAAAAAGTTGTCCCTGTCCCTGTGCTCTTGTTTTGTATATGGACTGTGTGCAGTGTTGTCCTGTTCCTGATTTATTTGCATTAAAGCGATAATTCACCCAAAATATTTAAATACCAATGATTTACTCACCCTCAATCTAGATGTATATGACTTTCTTCTTTCAGAGGAATACAATCTGAATTATATTGAAAAAATGTCCTGGCTCTTCTAAGCTTTATAACGGCAGTGAATGGGGCTTAATGTTTTTATGTCCAATAAAAGTGCTTAAATCTATCATAGCTCTGGGGCGGTTAATAAAGGCATTTGATTCATTTTTGTAAGAACAATATCCATATGTAAAACTTTATATACTGTAATTTTAGTTTCTGCTAACTGACATACATGTGAAAAAGTGGCATTCCAGCGGATGAAGTTGGCAAATGTGGTGACGAATGCTGAAGTGATGAACAATTGACTTCACTAGGACCACCCCTGTTGCTAAAGAAAAAAAAGTGGCGCGCCATTCCCGCGCCCGCAACCGGCACTCACACCTCATGTTTGCGGCTAAACGCAAATGATCATAATTGATGGACAACTATGCCTGTGAAAAGATATCAGCAATCCGGCACCGAAAAAAACAACAAAAAAATATGAAAAAGAAGCCTGCACGTCGCATTCAGACAAGCTACATTCATAATCAAAGTAGTATTAAGACAATATATGTATGTATGTATGTAGTATGCATGTATATATATATATATTATTTTTGGGTGTGGTTATAAAAACAGACCTAAGCCAACAACAGCTTTTAAAATTACTTAAAATACATTATATAAAAACAATGAGGCAACTCTGCTGAAAAAACAATAGAACCATCAAAGAAAAGTCTAACATCACAAATGAATTGCATTTACATTTAGTCATTTTGCTGACGCTTTTATCCAAAGCGACTTACAATTGGAGAATACATACACATTTCTGATGTTGTGTAGTGCAAATCTGCAAGATCGAGCAGTCTTTGCAATGTACTCTTTGAAGGTCAGCTGGTCATCAAAGATTACACCAAGATTTCTGATCAAAGCTGATGGGGTAATTGTTGATGAACCTAACTGAATCGTGAAATCATGCTGTAGAGTTGGAGTTGCAGGGAAGACAAGAAGCTCAGTCTTTGCCAGGTTGAGCTGTAGATGGTGTTCTTTCATCCATGCCGAGATGTCCGCCAGGCAGCCTGAGATCCGTGCAGCTACCGTTGGATCATCTGGTTGGAAAGAGAGATAGAGCTGTGTGTCATCAGCATAGAAATGGTAGGAGAAGCCATGTGCCTGTATGATGGGAGCCAGCGATGTAGTGTATGTGGAGAAGAGGAGGGGTCCAAGAACCGATCCCTGGGGAACCCCAGTAACCAATTTATGTGCTTTGGATACCTTCCCTCCCCAGGCCACCCTGAAAGACCGACCAGTGAGATACGATTCAAACCAGCGAAGTGGAATCCCAGTGATATCCAATGATGAGAGGGTGGACAGGAGGATCTGATGATTGCCAGTGTCAAAAGCGGCAGACAGATCCAGCAGAATGAGGACTGATGATTTGGAATCAGCTTTTGCAGTTTGCAGGGCTTCAGTGATTGAGAGTAGCGCAGTCTCAGTAGAATGGCCACTCCTGAAACCTGACTGTTTAGTGTCCAGTTTGTTGTTCTGTGAAAGAAACAATGAGACCTGGTTGAAGACAACTCGTTCGAGTGTTTTGGCTATGAATGGAAGGAGAGAGACAGGTCTGTAGTTTTCTATAAGAGAAGTGTTTAATGTAGGTTTTTTGAGCAGTGGGGTTATCCGAGCCTGCTTGAACGCAGTGGGGAAGATGCCTGTGAGGAGAGATGTGTTGATAATGTGTGTGAGTGCTGGTAAGAGTGTGGGAGAGATTGATTGGAGAAGGTGTGAGGGGATTGGGTCTAGAGGACATGTTGTAGGATTGATGGAGAGGAGAAGTTTGGATACTTCCGCCTCAGTGAGGGGACAGAAGGAGAAGATGGGAGTTACATTACATATGCTATTATAAACAATTAACTTTTAACCATTGTAGTGTGTTTTGGGACATGTTCCATTAGGCTTTATTGGTTTTAACAAGCCACAAATTGAAGTTGACAAATTACCAGTAGAGACCAACAGGGTCCATTACAGTTTCCATTAAAACCAATAACTTAATTTCCATTAAGTCCCATTATAACATTACAAATTTTGTGATGGTGTCTATTTTTTTTTTTTTCTAACCTTTTCGCTAAAGATGACACAGACTCTATAATTTCTTCAACAAAAAACATGTGGACATCACAACCCTTACAAAAAAAATTAACCATGGTTTTCGTAGTAAAACTGCTTAATTTAATTTTACCGTGGACTGTTTTACTGCCATAGGTAACTGTCTAAAGCTACAATTTTGTAAATAATACTATTTAATTACATTAATAAAATATTAAAGTAAATAAATCAAATGAAAGTTCTATTTTGACCCCTTTTGTAGGTGTTTTTTTTTTTTACTTCCATAATATTTTGGGCACAAAATAAAATTGCACAAGAATAAGTGGCACATATGCTTAGGGCACATTTGGCCAGCAGCGGCTCTGATAAAAATGTCTCCACGATATGCGTTTGAAGAAATATGGTTGTATCGTGCTACAGCACACATTCTATCAGCTGCAGTTCTGGTGCTGCCCGCCGTATCAATATACTGTCCAGCGCCACAAACGTTCACATCATTAAGACGATATTTTGAAGAATGTGGGCAACCAAACAGTTGCTGGTCCACATTGACTTTGATAGTAGGGAACACTGTGGGAAGAGAAAAAAAAAAAATCACTCCCTATTCTTGACTGAAAAACTTTAATACAGTTTATTTAATAGGAATCAATATAGTTGTATTATTTATATTTGTTTATTCAGTTTATTGAATGCTCCAGCTAAATACACCTATTTTACCCTACCTGAAAATAAAACTAATTTGTTCTCTTTTTTTTAAAAGAAAAAAATTTGTCCACCCCCCCCCCCCCGCAGGTGATTGTGCTCTCGTAACGTCATTTCACCACTGTGCATGTTCTTTTCCCCCTTACAGCACACCAGTACAGGGGCAGAAACCATCTTTCTCCACTAATGCCATTCAGTAAGCAGGTATTCTGAACAAATATACTTTTTCACAATAATCATAAACAGGGCATTTTTCCTTGTTTGTTACCTTTCATGCTACAGCTCAAGATAGTCACTAATGAAGGCGGGTGATCTTGTTGAGCCGATAAACAATCAGTGCTGTCCTGATGTCATTTTCATACTTTTGATTGGAAAGGCTAACTTGAAGTGATAATTTGGAATAACTGGCACCAAAGAATAGTGCACAGAAAGATCAGGAGCATACATAACATACACCGGGTTTGATTTAAAACTGTCTTCACTCGTTTTGTATCACACTCTTTGTGGTGGCTGATTATAATGTACTTGAATGCTAAGCATTATGGTCTTGTGAGCAGCTCTTCCAGGCAAGAGTTGAGCAGTAAAACCGGAGTATCTGTTGAGAGCACATGCAACTGATTGGAGATAAAAGACAGTCTTTGACGCTGACAGAGCCGAAGGGATAGAGAAAACAGATTAGAGAGGAACATGAAGCGCCTGGGTCATTTTCAAATGCCCCAATTCTCAGATTGACCCACTTGGACCAGTGCGAGACACATATTCAGGTGCACTTCAGAGAGCATCTCTTGTAGTGCAATGGTGAGTTACTGCAAAGATCTGTTCATTGCTGATCACTACAACATTCGTAATATTATCCCCAATGTCATGCTGCCATGTGTGACGGGGCCCCCTTGAGAAGGTGTAGCAGAAGTAAAGATCCATCTGTGAGTGATTTAATGGCTACAGTTCCAAAGATGACGTGTAATAAAATGGGAGGTATGGGTCAAAGTGACTAGACTGAATCAGGGACAGACCCTTTCCTTAGGAATCCACCACATGCTCTAATCTATACAAACATCTGTTTGAAGTTCCCCAATGAATACCATCAGTCCTGCTGGTGTGACCTCATGTAGACAGATCCCGCCACCTCATGCTATCGCTATAGCCCAACGGGAAGAGCTTTGTGATGTGTACAGTACACTCCCCTCACAACTGAGTTTTTAAAAGATAACTCACCCAAAAATGGAAATTGTGTCATCACCCTGTGCCAGTCAAAATCCTCCAGACACAAAATATCAACAGTTTTCCGCTCAACAGATCTTAGTCAGGTTAGATTTTCATGCTGAATTTTATGTGGATGACAACGAGACTTTGAGGGACAGACTAAACGTCTTTACAATAAACGTCTGTTCCTGTGGCTCAGTGGTAGAGCATTGCGTTAGCAGCGCAAAGGTTGTGGGTTCGATTCCCAGGGAACACATATACTGACAAAAAAACGTATAGCCTGAATGCACCGTAAGTCACTTTGGATAAAAGTGTCTGCTAAATGCATAAATGTAAATGTACAATAGCATGCACTGTATAGATCATATAGTTTTCAAAACTGTTTATTGGAGTTTTTGTCCACTTTTGTTGTTGTTTTTCGCAGGAAGGATGTTTCGCCAGCTGAACATCTGGCATGTTGTTAAACAAAAGAGCAATCCATCGAACACACTGTATTTCCATCCCACAAAGCCTTGTTTTCATTCCTGTCAAAAAATTAAACATGACGCTTCCCGGAGTAATTCTCTGGACCCTTTTCACAAGACGCATTTCAATGATCCCCAATGTCATGCTGCCATGTGTGACAGGGCCGGAGTAATTCTAATTCTTAAAGCGTCATAAATCCTTGAAAGTTTTTTTTATTTAGATATTTTAAAATATGCATGTACATTTATAACACTATACTTTGTATTATATCACATTTGCAACATTACAAAAAAAATCAATAAAGTTAACGCTAATGTGAGGGTGTTTGTAATGCAGCTTCTATGGGAGAGACTGTAAATTTGACATTGTTCTCTCTTCTGACTGCCGTTATCAGTCTCTCTCCATTTTATTTATTTTGTACTTTTTTCGAAAGTCATGAAAACACTATTATGGACTTTTTCTTTTGCTATTTGAGCAAATGGGAATGCAATACGTGTTGTACTCTCTCATTCGCTGCTCTCGAAGTTTACCCAACTATGACAGCTTTTGCTTCTGAGAAACCCGGAAATGTGAAAAAAGGTCTATGGAGACTATAACTGTCAAGCTTTAGAAAGGATGCAAAGCACTAAAAAAGTAGCCCAAAGAAGTTGTATGTCAGTGGCTCTTACCTTTTGGACTCAAACATATTCAAATTTTAAAGCCCTAAATTTGTTTTCAGAGCTTAATCTAATCTATAGCAGGGGTCTCCAACCTTGTTCCTGGAGATCTACCATCCTGTAGATTTCAGCTCCAACCTCATTCAAACACACCTGAAGCAGCTAATCAAGGTGTTCAGGGCTACTTGAAAAGTACAAACAGGTGTGTTGGAGCAGGGTTAGAACTGAAGTCTACAGGACGGTAGCTCTTCAGAAGCAGGGTTGGAGATCCCTGGTCTGTGGGCTCTCGTGGTTTCTGCAAATAAATGTTTGCCACTCTTTTAAACCAACACATTTACAGTTGTCTTCCACTCATTTATGATTACTTTATTAAAACTAAAGATAAATGATTCTTACTCACAATTTTTAGCTGGTAAAATAGAGCTTGGCATAGTTGGTAAAATGTATATTAATTAGAAGAACACTCAAAAAGGTGAATAAGAACAACAACAAAAAAATGTTCCGGAGTTCAGAACCGAATCAGTTCTATTCTAGTACCTTTCATTTTACGGTATAGAAAATGTTTAACAAACATAATCCAACTGCCATTTATTCAGCTCTGAGGTCTCTAGCCTACATGCAGGTTGTTTTTATTTAATGCTAGAAGAGAATAAACAACTATTAAACCATATTCTCTGAATCATGTACAAAATTTTAAATGGCGTCAAAATCACATCATGATGGTTATTTAAACTCAAATGTACAAATGCAGCATAAATTGACCGCATTCATTGTTTTTATTAACATAAGTAATTATTTAGTTTGTTAGTTATTAATTTACTTTAAAAGAATTACATTAAAAAGTATTGAAAATACATGCCAGTGCTTGAAGTCCGTTCAGGTTCACACAGATGTCTCAGTGAGTAACCACAGGTGTAGAGAATCACTTACAGGATCCGCTGACAAATACAAACTTCCAGACAGGCCAAACAAGTGTTGTTCTTAATATTAAACATATTTAATTATCAAATTAATACTATTTACTTATTTTTTTTTTAAGCTTAAGTGTCAAAAAGAAACAATTTCAAGCCGGGAAATCTCACCCTCATCCAGGCCACCCCATAGACCAGCCATCCTCAACTCTGACCCTAATCAAACACACCTGAGCATGTTAATGAGTCTTCAAGATCAGTAGAAAATCACAGGTAGGTGAGTGATCAGGGTTGGAGCTAAACTCTGTAAAGACTTTTTACTTTAAGAATCAAGTAAATGTAACACAAAATTTAGTAGATTCAAATAATTAGAATAATCTCATAAATAAAATTGAGTAAATATAATTAAAATCCTTAAGCAACTTAACAGTAATTCTAAATCAAAACTCACAAAAAATAAGTAGATTCAAATAATTAGATGAATTAATCTCAGAAATAAAATTGAGTAAATATAGTTAAAACCTTTATGCAATGCAATAGTAAATCCAAAACACAAAAAAGTAGAGTAGATTTAATTTATATGCTGTGTGTGTATATATATATATATTAGTGGTGGGCATAGATTAATTGTTTTAATCTAGATTAATCTCACTGTAATCTTGGAATTAATCTAGATTAAAATGGCTCATTTGAATTCTGCCGAAGGCATTCAGAATATGTGTGCTACCCAAATAATGACTAAAAGTAAGTCTTTGAGAACGGGTTTCTCAAGCCAGGTGGCGCATTAGACCAGGGGCTCATCTCCTGTTTCCAAAATGCATCACAAACTTTAATCTCTTCCCGTCCCAATCCCACGAAAAAACTGGGGGAAAATCCCGTTCCACTCCCGGAAGAATGACTCCCATTCCCTCCCACTCCCGTGTTGTGTTTTTTTTGTTTTTTTTTGCCGATAACTGTCAATTACAGTAAAAATATAGTACAGATCACAGCGTGCCCACCTGTGAATAAAAGTTAATTAGTTGAATAAAAACCCAAAATGTCGTTTTTTGTTATTATATTGAACTGAAAGCCATCTTATGCACAGTGTTGCACAGATTAAATTTCATGTAAATCATCCATGCTAACACACACGTCTTCTATTTATTTTTTTGACATTTCACTCTCTATAGATATATTTTTCAAAGACGGAGTTTCGAAGTTTCTCGCTCAAGTTCATATGAGACCTAAAGCGCATCCTGTTTGCTTAAAAGCGCAACGTTTCGTTGTTATTCTGAGTGCACACAAATAAACGTAGAGTCTTTACAGATTCGAAAGGTGTATTAGGCTACTTTTATCTGTATGACCAAGAATGACGGAGATGTAAGAGCAAGTGACACACCGGAGCCTGTCCTGCAGCAAACGCGCTTCCACACAAACACTTCAATAGCGCACATTTCTCTAGGTTAACATCATATTGAGCGGCCATGTAAAGTTGCTACTACATACATCTTTCAGATGAAAAGCCATATTTGAGGTTGATGAATGATAGGTGAGCGTTTGGATGTCCTGCCCGATTGTATTACCACATAGACCAGCCGTTAACAATCTGTCCATCACGGACTGCGAGCCTCTAGTTCGAAGACTCGTTCTCGCCCCCTACAGTGCAATTCGGCTAGGTATACATCCGCGCTAAAATATCAGGGTGAACGTCATCATAGCTGGCGTAGTATAGACCCAGCTCCCAACCCAATTTTGAGAATAGATTAACGGCGATATTTTTTTTATCGCCCGATAAGAGTCTCACGTTAACGCAGCACGTTAACGCCGATAACGGCCCACCACAATATATATATATATATATATATATATATATATATATATATGCATACAATGTCCTATGCAGCAGATTGGCTCTCCAGGGGAAGATTTGAGGAACCCTGCCATAGACCCACAACAAATTCTGAAACATGGACAACCATGTTTTATACACCTTTATATACAATAACTCCATGTGAATATCTGAATGTATCAATGTAACTTTCCACTCGACAATGATGTCCTTTAGCACAGTATTCTGACTGATTATAATAATGGGGTGCTGCTGACAGCCTGACAGGACAGGTGCTAGCAGTTTAATACTCAACCAGGTAATAAAGCAGCAGCAGCGTATTACAGATGAAACTGACCTGCACTTGAAGCCCTGGACAGGTTAGTAATTTGGCTACATTTAACTGTTTCTTCTGGCCCTTTCCTCGAGTCCCGCGCATCGACTCGGTTCAAACCCGTTTGACGCAGGCAAGGAACAGACCTGAAACGCGGCGCTGCCAGCCAAGACTAAGCGATTTATGATTCATTATCGATTTATTAGGGAATGCCACAATCGAAAATAATCACTTTGGCACATTGGGAAGGCAAAGAAAAAAAAACAGGGCAACGGGACAAATCAGCCTCCAGGTCAACTGGAAACGTCTCGGTGCTCCCAATGGCTAGTCCGCGGCGCCGGGACAGACCTACACATGGGCTCGAGTGTTTAATGGTCCATGTATCTATGTCTGAATAGTGTATGACTGATCTATTTAAGTGTTTAGCATCCGAACAAAGGAGGACTTGCAGTAAGTGACGGAATGAATCGACGCCAATGGGCGAGCTCCCCCGTTTCCACGGCACTTCATGCATATAAGTGAGAGCAGTGGTCTGAAACAACAGGCTTATGTAAAGTTAAGTGTCGCATTAACACCAGCCACTCGACAGCCTTTTATCTCCCGCTCAATGGCCGACGCACATGCGATGTGTGGAACACTTTAACGAATACATCATTGTAAAGGGAGAGATAATTAAAGTTATCGAGTGAATAAAATAAGCGAGATGAATGAAGCAGCACAAGTCTAAAGCCGTGGTGAGGAAAAGTGAATTTGCTTTATAAGAAAAAAAACAATTTACTCTAGCAAGGAAACATTTAATATAGCCAGAATTCCTGTAAGGCGCGGGTTTCCCTTCCGATTCCAAATCTATACCGCAGAGGGAAAGTCTGGAAGGGGCTTCTTACGGGTGGAGGAGTGGAGACCGACTCCTTTGATCTTCAGAGGCCTCGTCAACAGACCCTTGAAGATACAACGTTGCGGAATCTCTATACTGACAAAAATACCTGCTTAAGTTAGACTAAGTTTTCGTCGCGAAAAAAAGAGGGCAAACTATACATTTTTGACTCAATGAGTTGCATAAATGTTATATTTAAAGTTAGCCATCAAATTATTAAATAAGTTATGTATACAAAATTATATTAGCATACTAACCTAATAATAAAGTAGCAATATTGTGTGTGTTTTCGGTTCCTATGCCGCGTGTGTCATGCTATTCTCGTGGCATATTATAGCCCATGTTTGTTTTTCCAATGCACGAAAGCCGTGTGTGTCAGAGTCTTATTCTCACTCTATAAATCCGCGTGGATTAGGAAACAGGCATTTCAATGCCAATAAAAGCTACCACATCAAGTAAAATATCGTAGATCAAACGAACCAAACTATGGGCATTTTTTCAATAAATTAAAAGGACAGAAATCAGTGCGCCCGGATCACGCCCCGTTGCACTGCCCTCCACAGCGATTGGTTCATGGGAAAGAGAGCAGCGTTAAAACCCAGAGCGGTTAAATACACCGGTATCCAACAGAAGCGCTCACCACAGTCCGTTCAAGAGATTCATGTCAGAGGAACCAGAAACAAAAACATCAAAGGACTCTTAAGTTTTGCACTGAGAACGCTCACCTGTTCATCTCACTTAAGTTACTCTGGCTTAGTGTTACTGTTTTGCTTTTGAACTTTGTGTAACCGGTTCTGCAGATTTTCAGCAAAGCGTGATGGAGTCCAGGCGACCGCGGAGGAGCATAAGGGTGCTGGAAGTCATCCACTGGGCTGTGATGCTGGGGTTGATTCAGTCCGTCGCGCTCGGCGCGAGGAAATTCCGCGGAGGTCGAAACCCTCAGCCGCGACGAGCGCTTCCCTCCGCTCATAACCGGGACCGCGCCGAAACCACCGAGAGCTTCTCACTGGATTTCACAGCTGTTGAAGAAAACATGGACAATTTCATGACTCAGGTGAAGAACTTAGCGCAGTCCCTCTACCCCTGCTCGGCCCAGAAGCTCGACTACGACATGAAGCTACATTTCCTGGAGAATACATCAGCCACCTGTAACGACGGGACCCCTGCAGGGTAAGACAGCAAGCCGGTTAAAATCACAAACCTCAGGTAACCCAGTGGTCTGCCAACTTAATATATTTGGGCATCCCAGGCGCATGCAGCACTGCATCATCTGCGCGCTCAGATTCACACATAGTCTCATCCGTTATTGTTTCTGGAGTACAATAAACCTTTGTTAACTTGAGCCATCACTGTCATAAACTATCAACAGAAAGACTGTTGCTTAAGTTTCTTACATCGTCAGAAGAGTATATTATTATGATTCTACTGACAGTAGCCTACCAATATGGCTACTAGTTTACTCCTAATAAACTAATACCACTAAAGTCTAATGTTTTCATAACCGGTGTTGTGTATCTATCCACCTTGTCACAACAATTTCTGTCATTGCTTCGTGATTTTACTCGGTGTTTCAAAATCAAGTGCTTAAGAAAGAGCTTTGGCATCACTGCATTGGTTTTACTTAATTGTATGGCAGCAATTAAAATGAAGCTGTTCGTTTCAATTTGTTGACATTCATGAATTAAGTGTGTTGTCTAAGTCAGTCTACATCAAATTCTTAAAGGGTTTTGATATCCATTTTCTGGAGAAAATCAAGACAATGGCAAGACACTTTCATGTTAAATCAGGATTTATTAAAACACTATGAGTGTAATTTAAAACAATAATACAAATGTGGGATGCAGATGTCAGAACAAGTTGTGCACGGCAGGAGCTTGAGAAGACTCGTGAGTTAATCACTAGAAGAAATAGTAATACAGTGACAGGTGGTGAGGCTTGTGTAATGTAAGAGGGAAATATGTGCTTTAATATGTCTATAGGTAGAGTTTACAGTATTTACAACATATCCAAAATCTGCATTGGAGTTGATGGGCAACTGAGGTATACGACAAATATATAGTAGAAATGCCTTATTGCAGTGACATCTCCAACTGGGTTTTACAGACATGCCACTGCTGATATTTTTAGAAGTGATATCTATTTTATTTGAGGTTATAGCAGAAAAAGCCATCTCAGAACAAGTTCAAAACCACCACGAGGGACACATCGTCCCCAGAGTAATGGTCAATCATTATGGGTTTTCAATTACCAATTCTGAAACATTTACATTCCTCCACCCACACCTTCCAGGTATTTTTTTTCACATTATTTGTATTTTTGAATGTCACTTTTCTGGCATACCTGGTGACTGAAACTCAACTCAAGATACTGAGGTCAAAACAACACAAGTTAATTGGTTATATTGCCCAATTACTAGGGTATATAGTGCAATTCCTATAAGAGCAGGATATTGGTTGATTGGTTTTATGATATTGTGGCAGGATATTGATTGGGTTTAGACACTACAATATGACTACCATGTTCAAAGTAACTGTTTTGTACATTTACAATATGAATAATTTATTAGGCACCAGACGCATCATTACATGATATACCTGGTCCTCTGCTGTCTTAAATTTAAATAGTAAGCACTTAAGTGAAAAAGTTAGACTCTTGTAAAATGTGGGGACAGATGTACAGAAGTAGAAAATTTGATCCAGCTGTGCACACGTACTCCTTCCTTGCAACAGTACAGCATATAGACCAATGTTACCAGTGGAAAATAATCTAATAATAACAATTATATCTATAAATAATGTAAAATCCTGTAAATCTGTCAATGTATACTGTACCGCATTTCCTTATTTTACATGATCATTTTGGGTCTTGATCATACTATTCTCCAGCATGAAACTCTGTATTATCATACAACAAATACAATTATATCTGCTGCTATAAGGGTCATCAAACAACTGACATTCAAAAAGGTGTTATATGATGCAACTTAAATCACATTTAAGCACATCTCAGTGTTTTAGATTAAGGAATATCCACAGGGAAATGGAGTTTAACATTATTAATGTTAGATAAGAATCTCTGTCTACATAGTTAAATGATGAAGTGGAAATCAAGAAAGTAGCCTATATAGCAAAACGGCATTAATTGATCATCTGTTTCTGAAATTCTGACTTGCAAAATGCTGATGTTCCCAATTACGAATCATAATTAATATGCTGGAGTGGTCTAGAGTTCTGCTTTGCTATCAGGGAATCTGAGCTGGCATAAACTCTGACTCTGGGAACATGCTCACCGTAGACGCTCTTCAATGCACTGGAGCTGCTATATTTTTTTGACAGCAGCCGGTGTTCTTTCTCAGATCTGCAGTCAGCGCTTGTCGAGAAGGTCTCCTGTGTGTTGTGTGATATGCTGTTACACATGGATGGGCTCCACTCATGGTTATCTGTAACTCAAAATCATGCCTGTATACCACAGCAAAGTATTTAGGCTTGTCCTAACTTTTCTGCATTTATAACTTAAGTTTCTGAGGGCTGGCAGACTTGCAGCCCAATTTTTATAAGTTGTAATGTAATGAAGCATTAATTGTTAGCGTGAGTAGTGGTGAGGTGGTGAAATGTACACCATATTTAAAAAAATGTGGTCTCCAGTGGCGTAAATTGGATGCATATTAAATCTGTCTTTAATTATGGCAGACTGATGACTCAAAGTAACAAACTGAACCACAACTGTGACTTTTCTCACACACGCAAAAATGATTGAAGTTTGAAATAGACCGATTTTACACAATAGCCGAGTGCCCTCTTGTGGATACTGTGAACATTGCATAGAAAATCAAGTGTAAACTGAATTTAATGTTTTTAGACACTTAAATGCATCATACTTGCAATTAAATGAAAATTAATTCTAGAATAATTTATTATAAATGCATCAACTTTAGAGTGCTTTTTGGCCCAATTATAAGACTTAAGTACGCCTTTGTGTAATTTCAAAATGACTTGTTTAAATATGGTTAAAGTTTACTGTTAAATGCATTGATAAATTGATGGAATACTAAAATATACTTTAATATAATATCTAAATATGTGTTGTAATGATGGAGATGCAATTTAGTATATTTTAAAATATTAACTAAATGTAATATTGAATAACACTATATGGTTAAAAACAATAATATGTGCTTTAGTATGTTCATCAGCACATAACATTTAAGTGTATTTCTGTAAAACATAATGACAGTTTATTAAAACATAATTTCAAATGTACTTTAAAGTTAAACTTGACATTTTTACAAAGTGCACTTTTTAAAAGTTTGCTGACAAATAGTCAGAAGTATAATTAAGTGGGCCTTTATTTCAAAAATATTATATAATCTGCATGCGCACACACACACACTTTTATGACCTGAATATGCTGCACATTCACTCATGGTCTTTTTAGGATTATAATAATAAAACATGCATTTTGTAAACATGCAACAGATTACATGATAACAATAACCTTGTATATGTTGAGGAACTATATACTTCGGAACTAATTTAATACTTTACTGAATTTCTAAAAAGGCAGTGCTTTGCATGTATAATTTGTAAGTGTATAGGTTTAATGTAAGTATCTGCTTTATTGCAGGTACTACCTGAAAGAGTCCAAAGGAAGCAGACGGTGGTTAATATTTCTGGAGGGTAAGTGTGAAGCATTCAATCATCAGAATAACTTGGGTAGAATTCAGACTCTATTTTCTCAGTATTGTGTGTATCGGTTGGTCAGGAAGATCATGTAAAACACTCGTCTCTCTGCAGGTGGCTGGTACTGCTTCAACAAAGAGAACTGTGATGGCAGATATGAGACCATGAGGAGGCTCATGAGCTCCTCCAAATGGCCACAAACTAAGACCGGTTAGAAATGCCATCAGTCTTTCAACTGGAACTTCATTTCTAATAATATTACTATAAAGGCTTATTCACATCCAGTTCAAAATCTTGACACCATAAACATGCATAAAGTAGATTTCAAAATGAATATACAGAGATTATTCCAATTTCTGTTATTTTGTATAATTTCATAATGTATGTCTTTATTTGTACTTTAGGCACAGGAATACTGTCTTCGCTTCCAGAGGAAAACCCACACTGGTGGAATGCCAACATGGTGTGAGTATCCCACTATAAATGTTATAAATATAAAGAAGGACATATTCTGGGTGATTTTCATAATGGTTATGTTGGCACCGTTTTGGACCTGAAATCTTTGTTTTCATCACTTTTTAGGTTCATCCCATATTGCTCAAGTGATGTATGGAGTGGAGCCACAGCAAAAACTGATCAAAGTAAGCCTCCTTGCCAGGTGTTAAGATGATACAGATGGTGCACTCACCACTACGGTATACAAAGCTTACCATGCGCAGATTAAATATCACTTTAACCTGAGAGAAAAAGCAGAAGTTATGATTTTGAATAAATACATGTTTATGGGGGAAAAATAGAATTTTGTCAATATTTCTAGGTAACTACTTTGTACAAAATATTTTTTTTATCCAATGTTTCCTTTCAAAACATTCTCAATTATGCTGAATAACATGGACAGTCTGATTTTGCACAAACATGTGGATTGCATGTCAGCTCAAGTGTAAATTCATGAAATCTATTCATGATGATATATTTTTTTATGAAAAATGATGTACTAAATATGATAGGAATACTACATCAAATATTTTCACTCTAATAATCTAATTATAAATATAATTGAATAAGATTTTTCACTATTGGTTTCAGACTTTTTTGAAAGAAATCTCTTTTGCTCACCAAGACTGCAGTTATTTATCAGTAAATACAGCAGTGTTGTGAAATATTTTAATTTAAAAAAAAATGTAATTTAACATTTAATTTGTAAGTCGCTTTGGAATAAAGCGTCTGCTAAATGACTAAATGTAAATTAAAGAAAAAAATATATATATATTTTTGTGTGTTCATCATTTTTTGGTATTAATGTGGCAGCAAAGTCAAATTTTCAACATCATTACACCAGGCTTCAG
The DNA here is from genome assembly GCA_027474115.1 of Schizopygopsis malacanthus. NCBI lineage: Eukaryota > Metazoa > Chordata > Actinopteri > Cypriniformes > Cyprinidae > Schizopygopsis > Schizopygopsis malacanthus. Next base: position 261,698 of record JAPDDM010000117.1, on the reverse strand, counting down.
TGTCACATGATCCTCCAGAAATCATTCCAATCTGCTGATTTGCTGCTCAAGAAACATTTCTTAATATCAATGTTGAAAACAGTGCTGCTTCATATTTTTGTGAAAACTAAGATGTGTTTTTGAGGATTTTTTGGTGAATAGAAAGTTCAAATGCTCAACATGTTTTTGAAACAGAAATTAGTTGTAACATTATAAATGTCTTTTGACCAATTTAATGCATCATTGTTGAACATTGAATTAATCATTGAATGACCCAAAACGTTTGATTTATATATAAAGGTATTAATATATTAGCTCTTGATACGGTCACTGTATAGCAGGCCAACACATAGCTGTTATAAGTTATGTAGGACGAACTGTCATTAACTTGTTGTTTATTGTGTTCAGATGACTATGCGTTCATGGGTTCACTGATCATAAAGGAAGTTGTAAAGGACCTGCTCACCAATGGTCTGGACAATGCTAAGATACTGCTGTTAGCTGGAAGCAGGTGAGTCCACATTACAGACCATGATGTCTGAGTTTGATATGCGTGACTGATGTTGGCTAAAATTATGTGTTTTGTCCAAAGTGCGGGTGGCACTGGGGTGTTGCTCAATGTGGACCCAGTATCTGAGCTCCTGGAGGAGTTGGGTCACACAAACATCCAGGTCAGGGGTCTGTCCGACTCGGGCTGGTTCTTGGACAACAAACAATTCCGCTGCACTGACTGTGTGGACACCATCAACTCTGCCCCCACAGAGGTCATCAAGAGAGGAATCAAGTAAGAATATTACGCTTCTTATTACCATAGAAATAAAATAGATTTTAGTCCTCATTGGTATTTTTTATCACACCCATACAAACTCATACAGGTTTGGAACAACTTGAGGTTGAGTGAATGATGAGACAATTTTCGTTTTTGGGTGAACTGTTCCTTTAAGGATGGTCACATCATAAAGTTTATGCTGTCAGAGAACATTTATTTTAATGGTGATGGTTTGTTGCAAGGATTTAGAGGAAAACTAAATTGTGGAATCGATTCTGACTATAACAGAAAGTTGATTTAATCCAATAAGCAATGAGAATGTTTTAGAGAGTTGGATCATGTTAGAAATCTGATTTGCTGTTTTCTCTCTTGATTTAAAAAAATACTAAACATATCTTGCATATTGCATGTCTTCGCTTCACGACTGTATGACAAAAAGGCAAGTGCTGCATAACATTCTTGTCATGGAGAAGACACCAAGTATGTTTTTAAACAGCTAGTCATACTTCGTTTAATCATTATGCTGTTCAAACAACACCAAATACAAGAGTACAGAGACACGATAGCCAGTTCCAGATTCTTCCTTTACTATTCAATGTTGCTTAGCAAAATACTCTGTTCATAAACGCCACCAAGTTGTAGTTTTATGTAACGGCAGTGGCTCTGGATATGTGACCCAAAGTGCAAATCTATTGGTTGGTCAGCTTTTTTTGCGGTGCCATGTTAAATAGATTATAAAACCTCCATCAAATTGGTGACGTGCTAAAATTGTTTAATTCAAATGTTTATCGCATTGAATGTTCAACGTGGGTTGAACAGTCTTTCAAATGCAAATGGCATTCCATGATTACCTTTTCTTCACATACATGTGCACTTGACTGAATTAGTCATTTAGAGGATTTAATTAAACTTTTTTTCGACAGATACTGGGGCGGTGTGGTACCTGAGCGATGCCGACAGGCTTATGAAGGAAAAGAATGGAATTGCTTCTTTGGATATAAAGTTTATCCTACCATTAAACGTGAGTATAAGGCATACCAGGCACCAGCCACAGCCACATTTTAACTAGTTTCTTTCCGACACTGTTGAGTTTGGTTACTTTTTGTTAACCCTAATTAGATTTTTCTTTGTCACAGGCCCTGTGTTCATAGTGCAGTGGCTGTTTGATGAAGCCCAGCTAACGATAGATAACATTCATCTTACGGGACAGCCCGTCCAAGAGGGCCAATGGCGCTATATCCAGAATCTGGGGACTGAGCTGAGGAACACTCTGAAGGATGTCCCGTAAGTTTCACTAGCCCTTCACAGACTCTCATTGTGAAGAAAACATTCATTTTGTTTAATGTGAACACCTTTTTTGCTGTTTCTAATGCTCTGCTTCTTACCTCCAGTGCCATGTTTGCCCCAGCTTGCCTTTCGCATGAATTCATAACAAGAAAGTAAGTGATCTCTTTGAATTGTGTATACCTCTACTAGTTCAGGGGTATATTTATACTATATTTTACCACTTTTCTAGTTATTTAAATCAAGTTCAAACTGTTATTTTCTCCATTAGCATAGTTCATGCATTGTTGATTTTCATTAATGACATGAATGGGATGCTCATTGACTAGCTCTTCCCTCTTGTGTTTGTTGTAGTTACTGGACCGACGTTCAAGTCAAAGGCACATCTTTACCCAGAGCGCTCCACTGCTGGGACCGTAGTCTACAAGAAAACAGCCGAAATAATAAATCCCCTCCCAAAGGCTGTCCCGTGCACTTGATCGACAGCTGTCCGTGGCCTCACTGCAACCCAACATGCCCAACGATCCGAGATCAGTCGACGGGACAGGAGATGAACGTTATCCAGTTCCTCATGCACATGGGATTTGATGTGCAGAAGATGGCCCATCAACAGGGCATGGACCCAAGTAAGCTACTGGGCATGCTCAGCAGTGGCAGCTAAATACCGTGGAAGAAATCCCTTCCGGTTGGGACATTGCTTCCCATCAGTCCGTTTGATACCTCCGACCCCATATCCCTTTATCCCACCTCACCTTTGACCTCAGGCTGAGCCTGCCTTTAGTCTGGGCTCTGTGCCAACTCTCTTGGGCCTTCCATCTCCACATCCCCTCAGTTGGTTTCCATTTTGCTCCAGTCTATACTATTATTACTGAGCAGCTTGGAGATGGTGAAGACGCCCAAAACAGAGATTTGGAACGGAGCCCTTGTCAGATCCACCTCAGATAAACCATGGGCTGCTGACTGTTTAAAGGTTTCCAACACAACACAGTACCAGTGAAAGTACTGAAAAACCATGTAACCAGGACTAAGTACACATGCATCTTTGCTCTTAATTTATCTTTTGGTTATAAAAGTATCACGAATGTAATCCAGTTTTACGGATCTTCAGCATTTTTTGTTTGCTTTGTTTTTCATCTTATTTTACCAATATATGTAGGCACAGTTTATTAGAGTTTTGTATGTCCATTCAGAAAATACAGAGAGAGAGAACAGAGATTATAGAGTTTATAATCTGTAACACAGATCATAGAGTTTATGAAGTACTTGTAAAATATATAGATCTACTCAATAATCTTAAAAACAGGAATTTCAGAACAGGCAGACACTGGATCATCTGCTCTAAACTCAACATCACTCTCTTGGGGTATGGTTAAGTTGTGATAAATTGTCATAATAATAGTGTTTTAAGGCAAAGTAATAGTAATCTCTAATGCCATTCCAAACATGAATTTTTCAGTTAAACACAACTGGAGAGCCTCTCAAAACTGTCCAAGTTTCTGTTTTTGATACCATTATAGTTTATGGTCATTTATACTGCCAAAAACCAAAAAGGACATAATGGCACCGTAAAAGTATCATATTTGTCCATATGATCATTACAATACAGAGTTCTGGCATGAAACTCTAGATGGCGCAGTCCTATAGGTCTAACTCAATCTGACCTAATGACATAATTATCACATGGCACAGCTGATTGGTTCTCTCCTATATCAGTAGCCAATGAGCTCGCTGCTAAACATTCAAATATATGACTAGTGCTTGTTGTAGCAGTTTGCAACATGCTTCAGAAACCCTTCACCTTCCCCAGTTCCACCTGTATACGGGTAGATTCATGTTTGCTATATGGGGGTTATTTCATGTATGTTATATGTGCAACAGCAGTATTTCTTACATGCTCACAGCTGCATGTTGTGGATTTATTGGCAGTAGCAAGTCTTGGTATTTGCTCTGCCACAGCAGAAGCAGCATAGCGGATCTATTCCACCAAGAAAAAATACATTAACATTGTCATGAACATTACCATGCCAATCCCTCCGATAGTTGTAATGGCAGAACTATATTTTAAGTCTTCTGAAGCCATTCATGCCATAGCTCTCAAATCTAATTTGGGATCAAGTGGAAACAAAACCTTTTACCTGAACTCAAGTGAAAATGAGAGTTGTGAGCTTTAGCATCAGAATATGTATCATGGTGTAGTTTAAAAATCCATACTACGGATCCTGGTATAGGGAAGTAATCACATGGACTACTTTTTGAAGAATTCGGAAAAAAAATTCACTTGTGCTTGTACTCCACTTGTAGTAAATGATGACAGAATTTTTAGGTGAACATTACTCCATGGTACCATATGTATACAGGTGCTGGTCATATAATTAGAATATCATCAAAAAGTTGATTTATTTCACTAATTCCATTCAAAAGGTGAAACTTGTACAATGTATACATTCATTCCACACAGACTGATATATTTCAAGTGTTTATTTATTTTAATTATAACTGACAACTAATGAAAACCCCACTTTCAGTATCTCAGAAAATTAGAATATTGTGAAAAGGTTCAATATTGAAGACACCTGGTGCCACACTGTAATCAGCTAATTAACTCAAAACACCTGCAAAGGCCTTTAAATGGTCTCTCAGTCTAGTTCTGTAGGCTACACAATCATGGGGAAGACTGCTGACTTGACAGTTGTCCAAAAGATGACCATTGACACCTTGCACAAGGAGGGCAAGACACAAAAGGTCATTGCAAAAGAGGATGGCTGTTCACAGAGCTCTGTGTCCAAGCACATTAATACAGAGGAGAAGGGAAGGAAAAGATGTGGTAGAAAAAAAGTGTACAAGCAATAGGGATAACCGGACCCTGGAGAGGATTGTGAAACAAAACCCATTCAAAAATGTGGGGGAGATTCACAAAGAGTGGACTGCAGCTGGAGTCAGTGCTTCAAGAACCACTACACACAGACGTATGCAAGACATGGGTTTCAGCTGTCGCATTCCTTGTGTCAAGCCACTCTTGAACAACAGACAGCGTCAGAAACGTCTCGCCTGGGCTAAAGACAAAAAGGACTGGACTGCTGCTGAGTGGTCCAAAGTTATGTTCTCTGATGAAAGTCAATTTTGCATTTCCTTTGGAAATCAGGGTCCCAGAGTCTGGAGGAAGAGTGGAGAGGCACAGAATCCACGTTGCTTGAGGTCCAGTGTAAAGTTTCCACAGTCAGTGATGGTTTGGGGTGCCATGTCATCTGCTGGTGTTGGTCCACTGTGTTTTCTGAGGTCCAAGGTCAACACAGCCGTATACCAGGAAGTTTTAGAGCACTTCATGCTTCCTGCTGCTCACCAACAGTATGGAGATGCAGATTTCATTTTCCAACAGGACTTGGCACCTGCACACAGTGCCAAAGCTAGCAGTACCTGGTTTAAGGACCATGGTATCCCTGTTCTTAATTGGCCAGCAAACTCGCCTGACCTTAACCCCATAGAAAATCTATGGGGTATTGTGAAGAGGAAGATGCGATATGCCAGACCCAACAATGCAGAAGAGCTGAAGGTCACTGTAAAGTTTTGCAGCTGCGTTGATTCAGGAAGTGTGCTACCAGGATGGTGTGTCCATTAAAACACCTAAGCCAGTAATCAATCCATGATCTTTATTTCAAGCTGCAGCATTAGAACCAACTATAGAGTTGTATGTGGTTTCTATAACAAACAATAAGAATAAACATCTTAAATTAACAGTATAACAATTTAAACAGTGAAATACCAAATATGATCAAACTAATTCAACATTGAACAGTTCAACAAATAAGAAAACTAATACCTTTAATATTATGAGTGATTTATCATTCTTACAAAAATATACCCAAACAAACATAACTTTAGGAATTAACATTACACAAATTCAAAAGGAATACACTTACTAAGTCAGGAACACATCAACTCTACAGAAAGTCTCTCTCCATGAGAGTAGGAAAGGGAAAGACTGCTTCAGTGGTACGAACACAAACAAAGGCAGCCTAATATTCATTCAGTGCACCTGAGGAGACTTAGCTCCACCCATGGATAACTATGTCATGTGACCTCATTTGAATTCTCAACAGCCACTATCAGAGCAACCTGGGCTCTCATAACACCTGAGCAGTGCCACAGACTGATCGACTCCATGCCACGCCACATTGCTGCAGTAATTCAGGCAAAATGAGCCCCAACTAAGTATTGAGTGCTGTACATGCTCATACTTTTCATGTTCATACTTCTCAGTTGGCCAAGATTTTTAAAAATCCTTTCTTTGTATTGGTCTTAAGTAATATTCTAATTTTCTGAGATACTGAATTTGGGGTTTTCATTAGTTGTCAGTTATAATCATCAAAATTAAAAGAAATAAACACTTGAAATATATCAGTCTGTGTGGAATGAATGTATACATTATACAAGTTTCTCTTTTTGAATGGAATTAGTGAAATAAATCAACTTTTTGATGATATTCTAATTATATGACCAGCACCTGTACATGCTCACAAATCCTGGATAAAATGCTAATTCCAGACAACAGATCCTCTTTTTCATAGTCACATTCCAGGCACACGTTGTGTGAATGTGACCCTGATACTCAGGTCGGTCTCTATGCCTTTTTGGTTTACTTTCAGTTGAGCTCATTCATATTGTATTAAATGGGGATTTCACTGTGTAGAAACTCTTTGGACATTTTTTTCTTAATAATTTAATGGTAAAATAATCAAAATTACACCATTTGATGGATATTCCCTTTTGTGTAATAAACCACCATTGTACTGACAGGCACATGGTTGATCACAGTTTTATCAATGCAAATTCTCATGCGATTGGGAGAGAGTATTGTGCTCTTTATCTGTGTATAGGTTTCCTTAACAGCTGACTCCTTTGTGAGTACATTTGTCAAATGAAGACACTATAGACTGTTAAAAAAATTAATAGAAATTACTTTTTAAATATTTCCTTTTTTGTTGTGGTCTCATGAAAAATAATAAAAACAAATAAATCAACCAAAAGAAATTAATACAACAGAGATGAGAAGGTATTACTAATTGCTATTTTGTTCTGTAACATATTTTTTAACAGAAACTCAATCTACATTGCTAAGTTGCATATTTATTTTGTTATGTAAATCATATTTATAATGCTATTTTCACAGATAAGTGATTCTTAGTAAATTGTAAATAATGCATTTTTTGTGTGTTGAATGCATGTATGTTTCCATGAGAGAACACATTACAGTTATTTCAAAGAAACATTCAGTATCACCGTTTCATTTTTTTAGTCGCATTCCTAAAGCCTCATTGCTGACCTCATGGTGTTACTGGATTAGGAACCATGATACTTTAACATCACTCATCAAACGTATTTTATATTCATGACATTTCAGGACTATTTCGATCAGGAATTGATTGGAGGGTGAGATGCTTATTTAAGACCAGTACTTGAGGATAATGCATTACAAGTAATGCGAATTATGTAGTCAGATTCCCTTTTGCAAGTAAGTAGTGAAGTAATGCATTACTTTTTAATTGCAGAAGAAAATAGCTGAGTTGCTTTTTCAAATAAGTAATGCCAGTTACTTTGTTTTCCCATTTACTGACTGTCCCCATGTTGAGAGAAATCAGGAGTAAGTGCAGGTGCAAATGTACATTTCCTTTAGCCTGAGGACTTATTCATTTCACTTTTAGTGTGAAAGGACTTTTACATTGGCCAAAAATAGTACTTTTTATATTAAAAACAAAACAAGCAAGCCCAGTTCAGATTTAAAAATGAATGCAAAAGTAACATAATACATTAAAAAGTGATTATACAGAATTAACCAAATTTTGGCATAAGTTAAATATACTACGTTTCTACAATATATCAATAATTGTTGAAACTTAATTTCTTGTAAAGCTGCTTTGCAATGATTGTATTGTAAAACACGCTATACAAATAATCTTGAATTGAATTAAAAAGTAATGTAATTAGTTACTTTTTAAGGGGCTAACACAATATTGTAGTGCATAGCATTTAACTTTCCCTAATACTTTTTAAAACTGACAGAGGAGGGGTTTCAAAACAACACACACACACACACACACACACACACACACACACACACACACCACACACACAACCAGCCAACTGTGCACCTATTAGTACTTTAAAGGTACATAATACCTGGATTGTACATATACAGCCATAGTGTCAACTATTAGGCTGATGACTGTAGCATCTAAATGTAGCTTCTAAACAATTAAGAAAGTATGAAAAGCTACTTCTTAATTTAAAAATAAAGGCATTCAGAAACAATTATGTAGAAAAAATATTAATCTAAATTAGCACTAAGGGACAAAAATTAGTAAATAAGAGAAAAAACTGACAAGCTATTTTTAATCTGCCCCTTAATCTGGAGCCATTACATTGCACTTTTTTTTAGCCAGGCAGATGTGCCAGGGCCTACACCTTATAACTATCCCTAAATAGCTCACACACATACACACGCAGTTTGCAACCATATGAAACACGACTCCCTGCACTGTTGCTTGACGCGGACATTTGGATTCCCACCCCATTCCTCAGTGGAATATAGGGCTCTATTTATAGAGCTGGTGGAGCCCGTGGCCCTGAGCTCGGCAGAACACACTCATTAAAACCGCTTTCCCTAGTACACTTCAACTCAAAGCCCAGCACACTCCAGTGTGTGTGAGAGTGGAAACAGTGCTGGAGAGAGTAAGAGATCGAAGGAAATCGGTGTTAGAAGAAGAAGAAAGTTTGAAGAAAGTTGGGAACCTGATTCCATCGCATGTGGGATATTTACTGGATCTTGCTAAGCTTGTTATGAAGAGACACTTCAGCTAAAGCAGCATCTTGAAGGTGATTTCGACTTGTGTGGAACTTCCAGTGGTCAAGATCAACTGACAAATACCACAGAACAAGACCTGCGAGGACAAGGTGAAAAGACCCAAGCTCTAAGGTGTCGTAGAGAGCCATCGACTGGAATTCAGAACTTTATGTAAATTACAGCAATGATTTGAATTTAAAAGTAAATTCTCTTATGGTCATTCTATTGCTTTTGCTATAATTTGCTGGATAGTCTTTTGTCTTCAAGTTCCTCTTCACTCACAGACAGCTAGGACATCAAGAGCTGTTACTGTAATCCGATCCCACACACTCTCCCGTAATTATAAAGCAGAGTTGGGAAGCAGTAAAGGAGATTTGTCATTAAGGCTGCCTAAATAAAGAGGCAAACAAAGGGCGAGGTTTGTGGATTGGGCCGTGGAGGTGCAGTGACACTTATCTGATTCACCGAAATCCACCCAAAGCTTCCCATGGACCCCCAAGGAGGACATTATCTAAACAAGGCAGCAGTACTGTCTGGAATCGGCGCTGCCCGGATGTGTCAACTGCTTCTGGGTTGCACCACCATGGCCTTGGTGGCCCACAGTGCAGGATTCAGCGCCACCTACGGGACCTACTGCATGTTCGTCTGGTGCTTCTGCTTTGCCGTCACACTGGTGGTCTTCACTGTGGATGTGACGAGGCTACACGGGTGTATGCCCATCTCCTGGGACAACTTTACCGTGGCCTTCGCCATGTTGGCCACTCTCATGTACGTCACGGCCTCGATAGTGTACCCCGTCTACTTCCTCAGATCCGAGTGCCCATCTGAGGGCTGCGAGGTGCGCAACTACCGCATCGGCGTCACTGTCTGCTCCAGCGTCTGCTGCTTCGCTTACGGAGCCGAGGTGTTTATCACACGGGCCAAGCCGGGCCACGTGGTTGGCTATATGGCCACTGTGTCTGGCCTGCTCAAGGTGGTCCAAGCCTTCATAGCCTGCATCATCTTCGGCGCTCTGGCCAATGGCAGTGAATACAACCGTCACATCCCTACTCAGTACTGTGTGGTGGTCTACAGCCTGTGCTTCGCTGTAACCGTGGTGGTGGTGGCTCTCACCGTCTCGGGGAGAACGTCTTCGCTGCGCTTCCCATTCGACCGCTTTGTGGTCATCTACACCTTCCTGGCTATGCTGCTGTATCTGAGTGCTGCTGTGGTCTGGCCGGTTTTTAGTTTTGATAAGAAGTATGGCACCCCTGGAAGACCAGAAGACTGCCCTAGAGGAAAGTGCCCATGGGACAGCAAGCTGGTGATCGCCGTGTTCACTTGTGTCAATCTGGTGTTGTACTTCACTGATCTAGTTTACTCTCAGAGGATACGATTTGTCTCTCATTCAGCTGCATAAGGCCAGCTCATCTCAAGTCCGGTGGACATATGAATACTGGAAATGAGGCATGGAAAGTTTTGTAACATACAGCCATGCCAATAAAATATGGTTGTGTGTACTTGTAGTAGTACTTTAATATATTCTTGATTTTTGTTGATTCGAATGAAAAAGTTTAGAATTTCCAACTGCAATTCTAACTCCAATTACATTTTTCTTTGTATTAATTAATGAAGCTGTTACTTTGCTTAGTAGAACGAAATCAAAGCAATTTTACACAATGTCAAATTGTCGTCTGTGACAATACATCTCTGCAATTCATTGACACTGTGTCTTAAAGTGATAGTTCACCCACAAATGTCAATGCTGTGCTGCCATTGATTACTCACCCTTATGCCACTCTAAACTGTCTTTCTTTCTTCTGTGGGACACAAAGGAAGATATACTGAAAATGCTGTCAGTTTTGGTGATTGTATTGGACCAAAAATAGTTCTACAGAAAGTTATAGATTCTAGGGATGACATGAGGGTGAGTAAAAAAATGACAAACATGTCATTTTTGGGTGAACTATCCCTTTAAGAATGCTTTTTGTTTTAAATTTGTTGTGAATTATCACAGTTATTATAGGGCTTATTATGAGTTCAACTTAAAGAGCATTTTTTATAAGTGAAGTATGCATATAATGGTATAGGTTATATGTGACAACAGAATTATTATTATTATTAGATTACTAATCTGGTAATGCTTGCATTTGAAAATTATAATTTCTAACAGTCAGACTTTGTCAGCTGCTTATTGAAACCTGACAGATCTGTGACCTCTGACTAGGAGAAAACGATATAGCCTATCACTTTTTTATATATTGTCCATAAATAACATGCAATTATTTTTTTTTTTTTTTACAATCTCAGTATATCCGGTCACTCAGACTCCAATAATAGTTTAGTATGTTTATTTTCTTTCTTTCTATATTTAAATGCATGTAACAATATTTTGTTACTTGTTATTTTCAATACATTTAAATAAATCAAAATGTTGGTAATTAAACTGCATTATTTTATGCCTAGATCAGTTTCTTTCTCTTTCTCACAACTTTAAACTACCAGCAGACAAAAATGAGAGGTACACAAATTAAGACACTATTCCGTATTAATATGCCGACAAAAAAGGATACATATATATATATATGTATATATATGAAGTCTTATATTATCTTCATCTGAAAACAACAGATCTATGGTAAGTCTCTAATAAAGTAAAGTAAACATAGGTGGAGAAGAGAGCAATACCCAATAGTATCGAGGAATAAATACACATCACTAAAAAGTAAACGTATCAAATATAAGATAGATAGATAATTTGTTAAATTGATAAAACAGGCGGATTTCTGTTGACACAAGCCCACGTGCTTATGAAGAGTGATGCAACTGGCTAGTCTGACAGCAGAGCTGGCCAATCAAGACGAATGGTGCTTACATGAAGTACAGCGATTGGCTGAGACTCAAGCTGTGCTATACCGTGATTGGTCAAAGCCACCTCAGTAATGGCAGTATAACTAAACGTCCACATACAAAGCGAACACAACAAACACTCGTGCATTAAACAAAATATAAGTACACCAGCTCTTCGAAAGACACTATATCAGGTACGTTTGTTAGGTAATTTTTAAACATTGAGTTTTCTGAATTTATCTCGTTGTCTCTGCTGCGTTACTGCTTTTCCAATCCAATCAGGAAATAAAGTACAGCAAGCAGATTCCGTCCTGATTTGACCTCATCTTATCAATGACGTGCCTTTAAACTGATTGATAACTTGTGTGTTTAGTCTGCTGGTGAATGCTGGTTCAATGCAGGTCATGTGGTTGTTAACAGGTCAAAATGAGCGTTGGTTTCATCGGAGCAGGTCAGTTGACTCACGCGCTGGTGAAGGGCTTCGCAGCAGCAGGTAACTTACAACATTACACACAACAACCACTAGAGAGGGATCAAAACCAAATCATCTTAAACAAAACGAGACTTTGCTGTATATAATACATAAAACATGCATATTAGTCAAAGTTTTAAAATGTACAATTTGAACATTACATGTACATGTAATAATAATAATATTTTATGTGATCTACATCTATCTTGGTTGTGGGTAATAGTCAAGTCAGAGCAATTTTTCAAAAAGTTATACCAAATTATGTAATAAAACATCATGTATGTAAAATGCCATGGCAAAAAGATTTAGCAAAAATCCTTAGTAGATTCATCGCATAATGATTTAACAATGTTTAATATATTGCATTCTTTTTTTTCTGAGCATTATAATTTATGTTCCTTGCTGACATTTATTCTAATATGTTATGTGTTTACAGGTGTTAAAGACCACAAATCAATTTTTTCTTCAAATGTGACACGTGAATGCATTTTCTTGGACTGAAATATATAGAGGTCAAAATAGATATTTAAATGCTTTTAAATAATAACTTTATACATTCAAAATATATTTTCAAAAATATGGCCCACAAATATATTGGTAGAAAATATATTTTGAAACATCTTGTAGCAAATATATTTTTGGGCATATATATATATATATATATATATATATGCTTTATATTTTTGTAAAATATATATTTTTTTATAGATTTAAAAAATGTATTTGGAAAATAAATAAATAAGCGAGACTGAGAGCAGGAAAAGAATGCTGAGGAATTAATACACATCAATAAAAAAGTAAACGTATAAAATATAAGGATTCTGGTGAATTTATCAGAAAGGTAGATACAGATTTGCTGTCTTTTGCCCTGTCCAAATACCCACATTTGCGATCTTTGCACTTGACTACTTTTATGACGTATTTCCTGTATTTGGCCCAAGTGTTTAATTGAGGATGAAGACCACGAGTGTGTGAAAAGCTTTTTCAATACTTGATGGGACACACTTATAGTGTTGTAAAACTGCAAGTGTTTACAGAGCTTTATTTATTTATATTTACTTTGCACTCTCCTGTCCTCTCCTGTCTCCGATCCAGGTGTGATCGCCACACACAGGATAACAGCGAGCTCTCCAGACACAGACCTGCCAACTGTCATTGGGCTAAGAGTGAGTGTTTGACCAGGATCTGAGTCATAATAGACAACAAAATAGTTTGAAAGCAATTTTCAAATACACTTTTGAACATCTTTAATGAGGTATTTTCTCTGTACTTCAGAAAATGGGAGCATACTTCACCACCAGTAATAAAGAGACTGTGAACAAGAGTGATGTTCTGTTCCTTGCGGTCAAGCCGCATATCATTCCCTTCGTTTTGGATGAGATCGGGCCAGACATCGAAGACCGTCATCTCATTGTGTCCTGTGCAGCAGGAGTGACGATCAGCTCCATAGAGAAGGTCAGAATACACCTGTTCCATGAGACATAGTGATATAATATATCCTGCCTTTGGTGGATTGGTGAAGCAAAGCATAAAGTTCTCTTTCGGTTGACTTGCTCGACATCTCACTTTTGGAAATGCCTCTTGTGTCGTCATCCGTGAAGCCCTGTACAATCACCCCCACAGGCCTGCGCTCTCAGGAAGCCCCACCTCTTTCTATATAAACAGCAGCGCTAGCTCAGTATGGCATCCTGCATCTCTTCACTCGTTGCATCTAAGCTATGAGCCCTTGTTTGCGAGACACAACAGTACCCTCGCAGGAAATGGAATCTCCCATGCCGACGACGAGTTGGGCTGACCAGCTTATTCCTTCGGATGAACTCGGAGAACCGGTCGCTTTCAAGATGGAAATCGAGTCATTCCCTAAGATCTTACCAGAAGATGATTCAGTTTCCATCTCTGTATCGGGGGATATGTCAGATGATGGCGAGGAGGAGGAGGATGAAGACCCGTTTGCTCCTCGCATGGAGTCCCCTGGTTACCAGCTTAGGGGTAGAAGTACAGCAGACGGCAGCAGGGGTACAACTCTGCACGAGGTCTGCTGTCGAGCGGCAGGTAGACTGGGCATTGATTGGCCATCTACTCTTCCTGCCGCAAAACGCTCGAGACTAGATTTGTTCCTACAACAGTTCATCTGGCACTTCCACCTTTCCAGGATTGTATGGATGATCTGACAAAATATTGGGAAAGACCATTGTCATCTAGAGTTCCAGTATTTGGGTTTTCTCCGCTGGACATGGCAGGCATGCAGGAGATGGGCTGGTCTCACATGTCGTCAATTGAGGTATAACTGGCGGGCCATCTAGATCCCCGATTGGCAGTCGGGCTATCTACGATTGCACTTAAGCTGCCTCAAAGATCTGATCATTTTTCTGCATCGATTTTTGAGAAGATTTATAAATCTTCAACTCAGACGGGGCGTGCTGCTAACGCAATCACTCTTCTGTTGGCTTACATCGTCAAACTAGAGGAAGAGATGACAGGGGCCTTGTCGCAAGGAAATTACGTCATTGAGCTGTGGGTCTAGATTCGCACGGTAACGGATCTCCTATTACACTCATCAAGATGCCTGGCTCAGTCCACTGGAAGAACGGTGGGTCTTGGCAGTAGTTGGGCAGAGTGTGCTCTGGCTGAATTTGTCCACCATGGGAGAAAAAGATAAAACCCACTTCCTTGATCAGTCAGTAGATCCTAAAAGCCTGTTTGTGCCGGCTGTCTAGGGATGTGACGGTGGCAGATTTTTACCAGTACGGTGGTAATGGACCAATTATTGCCAGTGGTGCGGTGTTGTGATATATATAATTGTGAAATGTAAAAATAAATAAATGAGGCTCAATCATCTATTAACAAACGTGCATGTTTATTTGAACACTTACGTCAGTGAACACTCAGCCTGCAAAACACTTAAATAAATATCAAATAAATAATACAGTTAAATAGGAAAGTAGCCTTAAATAAGAAAGTTAAAGACACCCTGTATACGTGAGCGGCACGGCGAGAACCCATTATAATCAGTGATGCTGTCTAAACCAGATGCGCGGTACAACACGATAAATCCCTTACAGTAAACTGCCTCGCCCTAGTTATGACGTACTGACACAAAGTTCAAATGTCCTTTAAACAGACTCGACCTGTTGTGTTGCGACACGGCGTCCGGTTTAGACACGGTTCACTGTTCTGCGTTAACTCCTCGTGTGCTGAATGCGCTCTCTGTGGAATAGGAATCGCGGCGTATGTTGCCACATTTCTTGTTAACATCTTCCATTTACCACTGTCTTGTTCGCATTTGGCCAGTTTGGAGAAAGCCTCACCAATACACACCTGACCAGCTGGGCGTTTGCAGTCACGTGAATTTGAAGACACTTGTACAAATGCGGAAGGGTGACATGAATGGACATTATTCCAGATCGGCGATTGTAGTATTTGGTTTTCCAACAAGGTCAATCGCTCATCACGAAATAAATATGCTGAATGCAGAATAAACTGTATTTTCTTGCGCTCAAACCTGCCAATCTAAAGGAAGTGCCGTTTATGGCGTTTGAGGTAATTTGTGAATTAGCAAAGATTTATAGTCTAAATAAAACATTTGGCAACTGTTACTATTATTACGCTCGTTTACAAAACTTCGTATTATGCTTCATATAGAGTGTGTGACGTCACGTGCACTACAGCCGGTGGCAATACACAACTGAGGTGGCAACCGACCACCGCCTGTGACGCAGTTGTCACGGCCACCGTCACTGCCCTACGGCTGTCGCAACAATGCAGCAGCAATTCGAGACAAAGAGAAGGGAACAAGAAGCATTCAGGTCGTTTTTGCCATGCAGAGTCCCTATGCAATGACAAACATCACGTCGTCCTGTTTATACACAAGCAAGGGGGCAAGCATATTGGCACGGGCCGAGGAGGGGATGTACATTCACATGGATAGCTGTTCCATATGATCAAGGTAAACAATCTCCCTTTTGGCAGCGAAAATCTTTCGCTCAAGCAGCAGTGGACTGCGAGGGGAAGCAGGCGGTTTAGCAGATCCCGATCTGTGTCTCACATTGTCTCCGCAAATTCCCCGGAGTACAATGATGAGCATCAAAGACACTCACCAACCACCACACATACCCTGGGGTCGAGTTGAGAATGTAAAAAAAAAAAACACCATCACACACCTGTTTCCCCTGTGTTGTTGGATTAAATAAAGCAAACTGTTTATGCACAAGGACATTTTGTGGTCTCTTGTTCTCCCCCTTTTCTAAATTCAAACAAGTCTCTTATACAAATGAAAAGAGTGTGTTTAAGTCACAATACGATGTTACACAGGCACCCTGTACAAACTGTATAGTTAAAGACACCTGTAATGCAAGTAGAAAGTCTACCGCAGTTCCATATTTTGCCACTAGAGGTCTTTCCAACGAGGTGAGAGATTTATCAGTACACCTAGGCAATTGGGTGAAATGCACAGATGATCAGTGGTTACACAGCATGATTCAAAAGGGGTACAGACTGAAATTTGCGAGAATACCTCTGGGGTTCTCTGGAATAAAACAGTCGAGAGTGCAGGCAGAGAATGCAGACATTTTGAAGGAGGAAATAAATTCTCTACTTCTCAAGGATGCAATTCAGGAAGTACCAGCAGAAGAATAAAAGAAGTGCATTTCACGATTGCATGCAAAGAAACGGATTAATCAAGGCTCTGCCATTTCACAAACATTTACCAGTTATGAAAGTTTGTGAACATCAGGCGCAGCGGTCGCATACATTCTGCCGAGTTTATGAATTTTTTATGGACAAGATGATGACCGTGCAAATTATGGTCATTTTTTGTCAGTTAAGGCTCGTTAGCATTCTGTCTACTTTAAATCAGACATAAGCTCTTAAATAAGATTGTATTTATTTGAATGAATTAATCATTTATTGAGAGAGAGAGAGAGAGAGAGAGAGACCGAGCGAGCGAACGAACGAGCAAGCGAGAGAGAGAGACCGAGCGAGCGAGAGACCGAGGAAAGTTGCGCGTGCATGTGAACCTGCGTCTGCGCGTCTCTCTCTATAAGCAATGAGGCTTAGTTACTTCAAAAACAGCGATTTTGCCGCCTCATTGCAGATAAATATAATGTTGTGACTTGCGAGTCAGTAGCCTGTCGAAGCTATTTTACTAATAAAAGTTTCCGTGCTGTTTGTGCGCGATATCTGATATGTGTGTGCAATGTGTGTGCGTGCGTCTATGAAAGCAGCGAAGCCTCTGCATATAGTTTTGGTTTAGCTACAAACCCGAACCCGACCCGAGCCCGAAGCTATCCATTAAACATTAACCCGAAACCCGACACGAAACCCGAAAGTATTTCGGGACCCGCGGGTTCGGGTCGGGTAGCAGACCTCTAATTCAGATCCATCCTCAGCATAGACGAAGGTTTGCTTTCCAGGGCAAGATATACGAGTTCAAGGTTCTTCCTTTTGGCCTCTCCCTAGCACCCCGCATTTTCACAAAATGTGTGGAAACAGCGATAACACCACTAAGACAACAGGGTATAAGGATGTTAGCGTTTCTGGAAGACTGATTAATTTGTACCAGGTCAAAAGAAAGGGCCGATCTGCATACAAGGGCAGTGTTAATGCATTTGAATTCTGGGTTTTGTAGTAAATCAGAAGAAGAGCTTGTTAACTCCGACTCAGTCGATAATATTTCTGGGTTTAAATCTAAACTCAGTAGCTTACTGGGCAACCCTGTCAGAACAGAGGCAGGAGAGTGTAAGAAACTGTGCAAGTCAGTTTCATCTGGGAAAAACAGTCTCTTTTCGGCTGTGTCTGAAGCTGCTGGGCCTCATGACTTCTGTCATAGCAGTAGTGCCTTTAGGGCTACTGTTCATGAGAGATTTTCAGAGATGGGTTGCTTCTCTGAAATGAAATCCCTCCAGACATTTACACAGAAAGGTGCGTGTCTCAGCCCAATGCCAAAGGGCTCTGCTCATCTGGCGAGACAGGGAATTCCTGATGGAAGGAATGGCGATGGGAGTAGTCTCCGATCACAAGGTGGTCACCACAGATGCGTCCTCACTGGGTTGGGGAGCGATATTGGAGGGACAACCTGTGAATTGTTTGGAACTCCTTGCAGTTTCTCTGGCCCTAAAACACTTCCTTCCGAAGATAATAGGTTTTCATGTGTTAGTCATATCAGACAACACAACGGTGGTTGCCTATATAAACGTCTGATCGAGGAGTATGCATGGAGTATGCATGCAAAAACAATATTGTTTTGGAGCAGAAAGCACTTGCTGTCTCTCAGAGCGACACGTGCCAGGCCAGATGAATATCTGGGCAGACTTGTTGTCATGGGGGAATCCTCACCCAGGGGAATGGAGGCTCCACCCAGAGGTAGCTCAGGAAATATGGCACAAATTTGGGCAGGCAATAGTGGATCTGTTTGCTTCAGAGGAGAACACACATTGTCCCCTCTTCTTCTCATTAAAGGGAATGGAGGCACCACTGGGGATGGATGCATTAGCGCATCCCTGGCCAGAGACCCTGTTATATGCTTTCCTACCGGTAAGCCTTATTCTCCCCACACTGTCCAGAATCAGATTACAGAGAGTGTGGGGCTCCTAATAGTCCCATCATGGCTAGGGAGGACATGGATAGCAGAGATAGTTAAACTGCTGTATTTCCATCCATGGCGTCTTCCTCATCGCAGAGATCTCCTCTCTTTGGGGGGTGGGGGGGAGGGGAGGAATTTTTCATCCACATCCGGAGAGATGGAATCTTTGGGTCTGGCCCGTGAAAGGTCTAATCTGAATGCCATGGGCCTCCCTCAGAATGTAATCTCCACCATACAGAGTGCTAGAGCATACTCCACCAGATCTTTGTATGGGCCAAAATGAAAAAACTTATTTCATCAGTGTCGGACACCCTTACCTTCCTTCAGAAGATGCTAGAAGAAGGCAAAGCCTTCAGAGGTGGAAATACAAATTTTAAGTACATGAATTATGTTTCCATCTTTGTTGCCACAGTTTGGAAGTACTTTTTTCTCTTCTAAAGAAGGGGGTGTCCTAGTAAAAGTCATTGGTGGCTAGTGATGAATTTTTGGCTCAAGGTCTGCATTTAAAGTCACACCAGAGGTGTTCAGCTGGGATTAGGACTTGTCTTTCTGCAGACCAGTCAAGTTCTTCCACACTGGCTGAATCATAATTTCTCTTTGACCCTTGTCTTATACACAGAGGCACTGTCATGTTAGAATAGAAAAGGGTCCTTTCCAAACTGTTGCTATAAAATTAGAAGCACACAATTCCCTAGAATATCATTAAATGCTTAAACATTAAGATTTGTACTCATGGAAATTACTAAAGTAGTCAAACCTTTAATTAGAAAGGGGTGACCAAATACTTTTGGCAATATAGTGTATGTATATATATGTATGTGTGTGTGTGTGTGTGTGTGTGTGTGTAAGTAAGTATATTTAAATTAGGGCTGTCAAATCGATTACTCAGTTACTCTCCACTAATATTGGCACACTTGGTAAATATGAGCAAAGGCGGCTGTGAAAATAAATCTGCTTTGTTTATCCTTTTGATCTTTCATTCAAAAAATTCACAAAAATTCGAACCTTTCATTGAAGTAAAACAATTGAAATTGGGGAGAAAATATCATGATTAAATAAATGTTACATTTGGTTTTATCGCTCTAACTCTCTCATACTGGTCACTGGAATTTCAACATGGCACCTTATTGCAAAAAACTCTGAGAATCTGAAAAAAAGAATTGTTGCTCTACATACAGATGGCGTAGGCTATAAGAAGATTGCCAAGACCCTGAAACTGAGCTGCAGCACGGTGGCCAAGACCATACAGCAGTTTAACAGGACAGGTTCCACTCAGAACAGGCCTCGCCATGGTCGACCAAAGTAGTTGAGTCCACGTGCTCAGTGTCATATCCAGAGGTTTTGTTTGGAAAATAGACGTATGAATGCTGCCAGCATTGCTGCAAAGGTTGAAGGGGTGGGGGGTCAGCCTGTCAGTGCTCAGACCATACGCCGCACACTGCATAAAATTGGTCTGCATGGCTGCCGTCCCTGAAGGAAGCCTCTTCTAAAGATGATACACAAGAAAGCCCGCAAACAGTTTTCTGAAGACAAGCAGACTAAGGACATGGAATTACTGGAACCATGTCCTGTGAACATTAGTGGTTCCAGAACATTACTGGAACCATGTCCTGTGGTCTGATAAGACCAAGATAAACTTATTTGGTTCAGATGGTGTCAAGCGTGTGTGGCGGAAACCAGGTGAGGAGTACAAAGATAAGTGTATCTTGCCTACAGTCAAGCATGGTGGTGGGAGTGTCATGGTCTGGGGCTGCACAAGTGCTGTACATCACATGTAATGTGACATACTGAAGCAGAGCATGATTCAGGGCAGTATTCCAATATGATAATGACCCCTAACACACCTCCAAGACTGGTGATGGACTGGCCAAGCATGTCTCCAGATCTAAACTCTATTGAGTGTCTGTGGGGCATCCTCAAACGGAAGGTAGAGGAGCGCAAGGTCTCTAACATCCACCAGCTCTGTGATGTCATCATGGAGGAGTGGAAGAGGAATCCAGTGGCGACCTGTGAAGCTGTTGTGAACTCCATGCCCAAGAAGATTAAGGCAGTGCTGGAAAATAATGGTGGCCACACAAATTATTGACACTTTGGGCCCAATTTGTACATTTTCATTTAGGGGTGTACTTACTTTTGTGGCCAGCAGTTTAGACATTAATGACTGTGTGTTGAGTTATTTTGAGGGGACAGCAAATTTACATAAATTTAAAAAATACACAAATGTATACAAGCTGTACACTCACTAATTGACATTGTAGCAAAGTGTAATTTCTTCAGTGTTGTCAGGTGAAAAGATATAATACAATATTAACAAAAATGTGAGGGGTGTACTCACTTCTGTGAGATACTGTAAATATAAATGTATATATTGAGAATTCCTGTAGTAATGCCCATTTTTGAATATTACAGTGCAAATGAAAGGTGCTTCATTTGATTATTTCTTCTTTGTATTTTAACTTGGATGCAAAACAGGTTAAGCCTTGCATTAGTGCAAAAACAGCTTCACATTAAGTAACACTTGATTTATAAACCAAAGACTCAAAACAGTAAAACCAGCATTAATACAGATTTTACACTCTTGATTATATGCACACACCTGTGATCACATGTCAATTAAATTCCGTATCAGTTCATAACTTACTGTATTTGCAGAAATTGCTGCAGTACCGCTCGGCACCTAAAGTAATCCGCTGTATGACAAACACTCCAGTGGTGGTGCGTGAAGGGGCCACGGTGTATGCCACAGGCACCCATGCAGAGGTGGAGGACGCGAAGCTCCTGGAGCAGCTAATGGCCAGTGTGGGCTACTGCACAGAGGTGGAGGAGGACCTGATTGATGCCGTCACTGGCCTTAGTGGCAGCGGCCCAGCCTATGTAAGCGACAATCTAGGATTATATAGGAGGTTTATACCAACTGTTGTTCTCCTTGTGGCTTCCTTTGCACATCCACCACTGACTTAGGAAATCATTATATATCTTTTTTTATCTTAGGCGTTCCTAGCTGTTGATGCTCTTGCTGATGGAGGGGTGAAGATGGGACTCCCCAGAAGACTGGCTGTGCGACTGGGAGCTCAGGCCCTGCTTGTTAGTGCATGACAATCTCTGAAACATTTCTCATATTGATATACTGTAAATCTCAGACACATTGATTTATCAGATTAATTATGCTTTTTGCAAGGGAGCAGCAAAAATGCTCCTGGAGTCTGAGCAACACCCTGGACAGTTAAAAGACAACGTGGCTTCGCCTGGAGGTGCTACGATCCACGCTTTGCATGTCTTGGAAAGTGGTGGCTTCCGTAGCCTCCTGATTAATGCTGTGGAGGCGTCATGCATTAGAACAAGGTACATCTAAAAAAAATAAGTGCTGCTAGAAAGAAGGCGAAATAATTTCAAGAGTTATTTTCAGCTAGTTGTGGTCATCTACATTTCTTCATAATTCATAATTAATTAAGTCATAATCCTTGAAAATTATTTGATAAGCATAGTTTGTTCATGCGTTTTCTATTGAAACAGTAAGATAGGGCAGAATATATTGAAAAGGCCTTGTCCTTTTTAAAAAACAAACAAAAAAACAGTAGTCAGTAGACAGTCTCAGAAGCTCTACAGACAAAATCTTTTCTAACAATATACAGTGGGGCAAAAAACTATTTAGTCAGCCACCAATTGTGCAAGTTCTCCCACTTAAAAAGATGAGAGAGGCCTGTAATTTTCATCATAGGTATACCTCAACTATGAGAGACAAAATAAGAAAAAAAAAATCCAGAAAATCACATTGTAGGATTTTTAAAGAATTTATTTGCAAATTATGGTGGAAAATAAGTATTTGGTCAATAACAAAATTTCATCTCCATACTTTGTTATGTACCCTTTGTTGGCAATGACAGAGGTCAAACGTTTTCTGTAAGTCTTCACAAGGTTTTCACACACTGTTGCTGGTATTTTGGCCCATTCCTCCATGCAGATCTCCTCTAGAGCAGTGATGTTTTGGGGCTGTCGCTGGGCAACACGGACTTTCAACTCCCTCCAAAGATTTTCTATGGGGTTGAGATCTGGACACTGGCTAGGCCACTCCAGGACCTTGAAATGCTTCTTACGAAGCCACTCCTTCGTTGCCCGGGCGGTGTGTTTGGGATCATTGTCATGCTGAAAGACCCAGCCACGTTTCATCTTCAATGCCCTTGCTGATGGAACGAGGTTTTCACTCAAAATCTCACGATACATGGCCCCATTCATTCTTTCCTATACACAGATCAGTCGTCCTGGTCCCTTTACAGAAAAACAGCCCCAAAGCATGATGTTTCCACCCCCATGCTTCACAGTAGGTGTGGTGTTCTTTGGATGCAACTCAGCATTCTTTCTCCTCCAAACACGACAAGTTGAGTTTTTACCAAAAAGTTCTATTTTGGTTTCATCTGACCATATGACATTCTCCCAATCCTCTTCTGGATCATCCAAATGCTCTCTAGCAAACTTCAGACGGGCCTGGACATGTACTGGCTTAAGCAGGGGGACACGTCTGGCACTGCAGGATTTGAGTCCCTGGCGGCGCAGTGTGTTACTGATGGTAGCCTTTGTTACTTTGGTCCCAGCTCTCTGCAGGTCATTCACTAGGTCCCCCCGTGTGGTTCTGGGATTTTTGCTCACAGTTCTTGTGATCATTTTGACCCCACGGGGTGAGATCTTGCGTGGAGCCCCAGATCGAGGGAGATTATCAGTGGTCTTGTATGTCTTCCATTTTCTAATAATTGCTCCCACAGTTGATTTCTTCACACCAAGCTGCTTACCTATTGCAGATTCAGTCTTCCCAGCCTGGTGCAGGTCTTTAATTTAGTTTCTGGTGTCCTTTGACAGCTCTTTGGTCTTGGCCATAGTGGAGTTTGGAGTGTGACTGTTTGAGGTTGTGGACAGGTGTCTTTTATACTGATAACGAGTTCAAACAGATGCCATTAATACAGGTAACGAGTGGAGGACAGAGGAGCCTCTTAAAGAAGTTACAGGTCTGTGAGAGCCAGCAATCTTGCTTGTTTGTAGGTGACCAAATACTTATTTTCCACCATAATTTGCAAATAAATTCTTTAAAAATCCTACAATGTGATTTTCTGGATTTGTTTTTCTTATTTTGTCTCTCATAGTTGAGGTATACCTATGATGAAAATTACAGGCCTCTCTCATCTTTTTAAGTGGGAGAACTTGCACAATTGGTGGCTGACTAAATACTTTTTTGCCCCACTGTAGGTCTTCGCTATCACTTTTTTATCAATTTTAACAAAACCTTGCTAAATAAAACTAATAATTTATTTTAAAAAAGTAATGCAATTAATTACTGACCCCATATATTTTAACATTTATTCAACATTATACTTTTATTTTGTTACAAAATAATTTCTATTTTAAATAAATTCATTTCATATTCATCAAAGAATCCTGAAAAAAATTCAAAAATTGATAATATATCAGCATATTACAATTATTTCTGAAGGATTATGTGACACTGAAGACTGAAGTAATGATGCTGAAAATTCAGATTTGAATCACAGGAATAAATTGTATTTTAAAATTAAATAGAAAACCGTTATTTTATATTGCAACAATATTTCACAGTGTTAATGTTTTTTTCTGTGTTAATAATCAAATAAATGCAGCCTTGATGAGCACAAGAGACTTAAAAAAAATCTTACTGATACCAAACTTTTGAACAGGAGTGTATTTCACATGGATTAATTAAAAAAAGGACAATGGTTAAAATAAAATATATATATTTTTAAATGTACATAACCATTAAAGGCACATATAATCAGGGTGCGATTTGTGGAAAAAAAGTGGTAAGGCTTTAAAATAAGCTAATGCTAGTGTAATCTGTTAACAAAACACATCATAACCCTTTTTAGGCAAGTACCGGATAAGGTGTGTCATGTCATGAAATGTTTTTTAATACAGTGGAAACTGTAGGCTATTTAACGTGATCACAATTTAATAAAAACAAGGCCGATCAATTATTTAATTTCCACGGTTATTCAAATAACGAATAAAGTATACAGGAAAGTGAGCAAAGAACATTTACAGTATCAACGGAGCTTTTTGAAATTCTGAATCAGTTAAACCATTGCATTGCAAAATGATTCATGATTCAATGTTTCGAAGCACTCCAATCAGATCACAAATCATTTGATTCAGATTTGGACTTCGGTGCTGTTCGCGGGATGTTTTTTAAATCGCACCCTGCATTACTTACCAACAATTTATGCCTACTTTTTTTTTTTTTTGACAGGGAGCTTCAGCACTTGGCTGACCAGGAGAAGATTTCTCCTGCTGCCATAAAGAAGACGACTCTGGACAAGGTGCTTCAGCAGCCGGGTGTGACGACAGCAGGGGTCGGGGTCAGGACAGGCCTCAACCTCTTTAACAGCAGCACCTCCAAAAACAAGAAAAACTGAACCTCTTCAGCATCACATCCAGTTTACAGTAGAGATGAAACCACTCCAAGAATTGCAGATAAGACACTAAAATACAAATACAAATAATTGTTCACATAAACTGGTTAATAAGCTTTTTTTATAACTTGTACGGTGTGTTCACTTATTTTGTAAATTGTGCTTTTGTCTTATGCTGGTTTGGCCCAACTCTTAGCAATAGTTTTTCTTGATATACACTGTAAACAATACACTTTTATTAAACTATATCTGAACTAGACCGATTATGCAGCATTTTATTTTAACCAGGACAGTTTATAAACTCTTTGTAATGCTCAGTAGTTCTATGTACTCCAAATGGAAAAAAAGGTTGAATTCTCTAAAATATTGGCCATTAGCTTATTTGAAGCAAGTTGTTTAACTGATAGCAAACTTGCATTCCTAACATTTTGGAGCCCAAGATATCTGAATACATTGCACCATTGGGTGATTCAAATGTACCTCACTTATTTAATATGTGATGCCCAATTTCAGATGGACCTGTGGAAAATGTCCTGCGTGAAGCCATGGGTGACACAACCTAATGGTAGGTAGTGATGAACATGTTCAATTTCTTTAGAAACAATAACGTCTGTCATCTTTTTTAAAGCGGACATAACTCACAGTTTCTACTAATCTCATGTTAATCTTGAGTACTTTACACCTTATGTATTTACAAATGACTTACAAATGAATCCTTATGAATATTGAAATCGTGGCATTAATTGTATTATTATTTTATTCAGTTGTCTTATCAATGGAATTATGGTTTCAATTGCATTATTGAATTATTTACCCATTTACTAATCTAATCTAAATTAAGTACATTTTGCTTAAAATAAGCAAAATACTCTTAGAATAAAATAATTTTTCTTACCCCCACTTGCAGACAATTTTACTTATTTTAAGGAAAATACTCTTAATTTAAAAAAAAAAATTCAGGAAATAAGACTTAAGATCTTGTCATTTTGCTTATCTAGTAAATGCCTCTTTATAGAATGTTTTGATATTTTGACTAGAAACAGGATGAAAATATTTTTGCAATGTGGCACAAATGCCATTAAATTGACTACCAAAAAACTTTAGTAAATCACTTTGCATGATTTATTGAAATACTCTCTCCCCATAAATGTTGCATCTGAGAGGCAAACTCTTACAAAAGCATATGCAATAAGGTCAGCTGCAAACATAATTGTCCACCTTTTACCCCCTAGTGTTTCAGTGTAGATTTTTAATGCCAAAAGAGGGTTTGCACTGGTGCAAGTTATTAGTAAATCTGGTCCATGATTCATTCATATCAAAACTTCAACAGCTAGTTCTCACAGTTTCAACTGTTTGTGGCAAATGTAACATTTTCTTATGCATTTATTGACCTTATGATCAAAATCTGAGTATACAAACAAAAACAATTCTGTAAGAAAATACACTTCCACTTGTTAACATCACTGCACAGTAACACATTCTCTTGACAAAGGCTAGACTGAACTAGAAACTAGAGAATTAATGGGGTGATTCGTTTTATGCACTACACTCTTGTGAATTAGTGTTTTGTGTTCATGACAAGAAATTAATTTCATTTTAAATACTTTTATTAAATACCAGTTTAAACACATTTTGAAAAAAAAAATCACACATTTGAATATATGATAAATTAAATACATTGCTGGAGGTACATTTTTTGATTATTGCAAGTAAATTAGAAGTATTCGAATAAGTAAAGACTGAATTAAAAAGACAATGTTGAATATATATTTCCTAATGCTAAAGAAAAAAATAGTATTTTAAAATGAAACAAAGAATGCTAATCAGGCGAGGAAAATTTGCTAAAAGCACATGAGAAAATTAATTTGGAATGTAGACAAAATAAATCAAATCAAAGAATATATAAGTATCAAATCTTGATATCAAATATCTGAATCTTTAGTATCTACTTTTATATCAGTGTAAGTGATGCCTTTGTATTGGCCTGCGGTTTTAAAAGAAAACACGCTGCCATTATTGCAAGTCATCCTCACTGTGCCCGTGTACGGCAGGTCAAATGAGCATTTACCAGTGGTGATTTTCACATCCACCTTCTTCCCTGGTGGAACATCTATACTGGTAGACAGAGTTTCAGTTCTTTCACTAATGTCCTCACAACTGTAAGTGTGTTCTACTCCGAGTGAAGTGCTGAATCCCGTGGAAACTTCTGCTATGTCTGGAATCCCCGCCTTTACATCTACACGGAATGTGGCTGTGATCTTTTCACTCACAGACCATGAGTTTTTTCTTATTATTTTCTTTGCCGTTTCGACTGTTTGCCGTTGACCGACAGACGTCTCATTCTTGTAAGTGACAGCTTTGATTTCTTCCACTGCCACCTGCGGAGTCATTTGTTCAAAGGTAGGATAGCTGACGTCGCAAAGAACTACAGTTCGAATGTTATTGAGAAACACAAATCCCATGCAGTTAATGTCCGATCCACGTCTTCCTGCAAGGCCCAGACAAAATCCAGAGCCAACATCCATAGGGTATTCTGTTTTTAAACCCCAGCTTGTCATTTTCACAAAAAAAATTATTTCCTTGTTGGTTTTGAATTTGATGCCTCCAAGGCGTGTGCCGTTTCCGTTGCCCCACAGGGACAGTGTGGTGATCCTCTCCCCAAGCTTGAAGCTGAACTCTTTGTGCTCTCCAGCTGGTTTTCCAAAGGTTTCACAGCACCCATCTGAAAGCCAGGCCCTGACGGCCTTCACCTGCGACGGGCCCACCCACACCCACATCTTATGCAAACTCTCACCGCTTTTCTCACCGGTGAATGAAAACCGTTCTCCTTCATTACCACCAATTAATTGCAGAGTTGTTGATTTTGAAGCCATTAGATCTGAAATGTGCAAGACAGATTAATGTGATGTCAGAACTGGCCAAACAGTTGACACAATTATTTTACAAAATACTTTCTAATCTCTCCATTTCTAAAATGTGTTACTACACTATTATTCAAAAGCTGTCACTGGGGCAGTACCCTTTCAAAAACTTTACCTTTGTGCCTTATTTCCTTTCTTTATATATTAGTACCTAGTTATTTTTCGAGAGAGTGTACATTGCAGAGTTCTGTAACGGGGTGTATACTGAACGTCACCTGACCAGCAACAGGAAAACGCATCCATTAGTGGGAGAAATTGTTAACAGCAGTATGAAGTGATGCAGATATCTACAAACTTCTAAGGTAATCCACCAACCTTGCTAGTTGTTTTATTGTTGCCATTTTATTCGATTTTTAATATACAAACGTTAGTTAGAGGAAGAAAACTGAAAAACTTTTAGATATCAGTCTGCATATTGATGGACATTGGTTGTGATCATCTTTGGTATATATATTAATTTATTATTGGGCATATGGGAGATACCAAAGATAATCACAACCAATGTCCATCAGCCAACTTTTTTTCTTTTTGGCCAAAATATATTTGAAATATTTGCTAAATATATGTTGTAAACAGTGACGCTCAGTAAAATACTTTTTTGTCAATCTTCATAGACCAAAGGATATTTCTAAATGTATTTCAGGGGCGAGAAAATAAATTTTCAGTCTTACAGTAGTGAAGGATTACAAATTTTATTTTAAATGTTTAATTTAGATATTTTCTTACTAAGAAAGTGTATCAGGAAATTCAGGTGTTTGAGATCGCTTCCTGACCATTTGAGCTCGACAGCTGTGCCTTTGTCCCTATTATAATGGCAAGATCAACGAGTCAGACTACTGAGAGATTGAACCTTTGATCTGCAAATGACTTTGTCCTGGCCAGATGTGGATTCGTTAGGTTTATTGCCCTCAGATGTATGTTTTATTTGATGTTTTGTCTCAACCTGTAAAAGTCCCTCCTCCAATTCTGTCTATAAGATACCCTGTAAAAATTACTTAAGAGAGATTTCGATGACTGCAGCCTACCATCACACTGGGGTTTTTTTCAATAAAGAATCCTACGATCGAATCCGAAGTCTCCTGGTCTTCTCTTCTGAGTTTCTACACTTTAGAAGAACAGAGTTTTCAACAGATGGTGCCGTGACCCGGATAGAGTTCCAGCTTCCTCACCTGAAAAACTTCAAGCTGAAACAAAGATCTGCATCTTTTGGAATCCAGCGAAACTTCAAGCTGAACAAGGATTTCCCAGACTGAATTTTTCTCTCTGGTGAGTGCTGTCTCTAATCCAAAAGAACCTAAGACCAGTGTATCCTCTGTGCCGTCAGAGAAGAGTTAACATACATCTGTAGGGTTTGTTTAACTAAGTTTATCCTCTAAAGTTTTTATTTTAGAGATGAAAGTTTATCCTCTGTTTCAGACAGGGAAGGTTAGCATTACGTGCTAATTTTTGGTTTATCCTCTGTTCTTTCAGGCAGGGAAGGTTAGCATTACGTGCTAATTTTTGGTTTATCCTCTGTTCTTTCAGGCAGGGAAGGTTAGCATTACGTGCTAATTTTTGGTTAATCCTCTGTTCTTTCAGGCAGGGAAGGTTAGCATTACGTGCTAATTTTTGGTTTATCTTCTGTTCTTTCAGGCAGGGAAGATTTTGGCATTACGTGTTAAAAAACAAGTGTACCCTCTGTTGATCAGAGAAGTGTTTGTTTTGTTTGTGTGGTACCGAAGAAACTTACAAAATGGTCAGAAGGAATGCTAGGCTGATTCCAACCACAGAAAAGAGTGGTCTTGCGACTCCTCTGTGGTCAGATAGTGAATTCAAAACACTGTTAGGGGAACAAATGGACCTAATAGTCACTGAAAAAGTTAGACAAGAACTAACGCAGAAATATGAGATTCATCCAGACAAGACTTGGTCAGTAGATGAGTGTAAAAAGGTACTAGGAGCAAGCATTCGTAAGAACAATGTGAAAGGCATTATCTGTTGTCACAGAGAATTCAGTGTAACGCTAGCGACACAACAGTCTCAGCGTAATTCAGAGCTAGAGAAACAGAACAATGAACTCCGTGCGAGAGTATCCACTTTGACTAAGAAATTGAACCTCAAGAAAGTTGCAGCAAACACTGATGTGAAAGTAAGTCAGCCTGATAACATTTACCCTGATGTACAAGCGTTCTTTGAAACAGATGTAGCTCTCCAATCAGTAACTGATGTGCCTGTAAATTCCGTCAATGTGTGTGGTGCTAGGAGAAGATCTCAGGGGATTGAGGAAACTGATAGTGTTCCTCTCAATTCTTCTGTTGTGCAAATACAAACTGCTGCCAAAGCTTTATGTCCTAAAGATATAGAGAGACTATCTCAGAGTTTACCGTCAGCACGCACACATTTTTCTGAATTTAGAAGAACATTGATCAGTAAAATGCGTCTTTATGACATGTCGTTGGCAGAAGTCACGCAGCTGATGTCACAAATACTAACTGAATCTGAATTCAACAGTTTTGAATCTGCTGTCACTTCTGAACTGCGAAATGCCAGTAAGGGTGATTTAAGAGAAGGTATTTTGAAAATCCTAAAGAATATCTTAGGACCCAAAATAGATTGGTCTAGAATTACTACCTGTGTGCAAAGGAAAGAAGAAACTGTGAGTGAATATACTGAGAGATTTTGTCAGTCAGCTGTAATCTACAGTGGAATTGTTGATGACCCTGAAAGTGTGCTAGATGACAAGGGACCCTTGGTTCGTATCTGGTCAGATGGCCTTGTAGCCGAATACAGAAAAGCTTTACCATTCTTAGATCTAACTTGGTCTAACAGAACTCTCAGAAGTAACCTAGACAGGTTAGCTACATGGGAAAGAGATGCTGATGTCAAGGCAAAAGTAAGAGTAGCAGCAGCTACGTTTAACACAACGAAACAAGACAATAGATGGTCTAAAAGAGAAAGCAAATGCAAATACTGTGAAAAATTAGGACATTGGGAGAAAGAGTGTAGGAAGAAGTTACAAGATAGTAAAAGAAATGCTATGCATAATTCTGCTCCTTCTCAGCCTGCACACAACCCTGAAGTAGTTCCGCCAGTGACCACTGAAACGGTGGTACAGATAGTTCAGGCTCTTCTAAGAGCACAACAAGACCAGGAAAAAAACTAATTATTGGGGCTGTGAGTAGCTACCTTTCCCCTGTAATCCAACACAATGACCAAAGAATTTTTGTGAAGGGTAGCATAAAAGAGAAAGAGATTGATTTTTTGCTTGATACAGGTGCAGAAATTACAGTAATTCCTACAAAATTGGCACAAGGTTTAAACATCCCATACAAGAAAACCAAACTTTGTTTAACTGGTGTAATAGGTGAAGATTCTGTTTTGTATGAAACTCCGCCCATAGAGGTACAATTTGGCCCAAAAACTCTGACTACAAAATTGCTATGCGCTCCATTAAATACAGGTGCAATTTTAGGCATGGATCTTCTGAGACAAATAAATCTAACTTTAGACATGTCCTCAGAATCTACTAGCATAAAAATTTCCTCAGCACAGATTTCTACCAATAATGCAACCCCTCCCGAGTATGCTTTCTTACAGAATCATCCAATTTGGGCTAAAGACAAGGATGATTGTGGGTTGTTGACAGGTGTAGAACCAGTTAAATTGACAGGAACTCCACCTCCGGTCACCAAACAATATCCGATTAATAAAGAAGCTATACAGGGAATCAAACTTATTGTAGAAAATTTGCTGACGCAAGGAGTGCTAGTTAAAACCAACAGTCCATGTAATTCACCCATATGGCCCATCAAGAAATCTAATGGGACATGGAGACTTACAATAGACTACAGAGTAGCCAATAAACATATTGAAAAAATCACCCCCCTAGTGGCAGATCCATCTACAATTTGTAATGGCTTACCATTAGATTGTAAGATCTTTTCAGTAATTGATATGTCTAATGGATTCTTTTCTGTACCGTTGCACTCTGACAGCCAGCCATGGTTAGCTTTTACAGTTGACTATGAACAATACCAGTGGACACGATTGCCACAGGGATTTCAAAACTCCCCAACCATATATCATCAGGCTGTCAGACGTGATTTGTGTGACCCAGAATGTCCGGTAAAACAGTCCACTATGATCCAATATGTCGATGATATTTTGATTGCCTCAACAGATCATGAGGTACATCAAACTGAATTGGCGTCATTGTTGGACTATTTGCATAAAAAAGGACACAAATGCAGCTTTCACAAAGCTCAAATCGCTAAAAAGCAAGTCACATTTCTGGGTCAAACAATTGGTGCAGGAAATAGATCCATTACACAGGATCGAGCGGCTTCAGTCAAAGCCATACCTCCGCCTACTACCATTAAAACACTCCGCTCATTTTTAGGAACAACAGGTTATTGTAGACCTTGGATTGAAGACTATGCCTCGATGGCTCAGCCTCTCTATGATTTGTTGAAAGGCCATGGTAAAGATTCAGATACTGTTTGTATGGAAGAACTTCATCTCAAAGCTTTTAATGATTTGAAAAGAGCACTATGTCAAGCACCAGCATTAGGAATTGCCCAATCTGATAGACCCTTTGTGCTTTATGTCCATGAACACTTAGGCTTTATGACTGCATGTCTAATGCAAGATCATGGGGGCAGCTTACGCCCAATTCATTACTATTCCGGTAAACTTGACATAGTCGCTCAAGGTATGGGCCCATGCCTCAGAGCAGTACAGGCAGTTCATCTAGCGCTTCAGGCTTCATCAGGAATGGTGTTAGGTCAGACTGTAAACGTAAAATGCCCTCACACAGTGTCCGCACTAATGAATCAAGCAAAAGTCACTTCTGTCACCTCCTCCCGTTGGGGAAATTGGTTAGCAACTCTCACAGCCCCGAATATTGTTATACAGCGTGCACCAGTCACGAACCCATCCTCATGTATGATGTCTGCAATGACTGAATTTGTGTTAGAGGATGAAGGCGAAATGACTCATGATTGTGTTACGCTTACATATGCAGCGACAAGTGAAATAGCAGAAACTCCCATAGAGAACGCAGAATTGGAGTTGTTTGTTGATGGTTCAGCTCAAGTTATTGAAGGTAACAGACGAGCAGGATATGCAGTAACTTCCACCACTGAAGTAGTTGCTTCAGGTCGTCTTCCAGATCATTTTTCAGCTCAAGCTGCAGAACTAGTAGCCTTAACTAGAGCATGCACGCTAGCTTCAGGATCGGTTTCAAATATCTACACAGATTGCATTGACTCAGATCAAGGTACCCACTTCACAGGACATGTAGTCAAGGAAGGGTCTAGAATTGTTCCTCCCCCTGCAGGGATAGGATAGGGCAGACACAAGAACCAGTGAGGAGCCCAGGGAAGAACCGAAAGCAACAGGCTTCGGGGGCCAACCCTGAGGTGAAGATTTCCTCATAGGCCTTTCCCCTCCATTAGTCCATCCTTTCCTCACTGTTCTTTAGGTGTCGCAGGAATTGAGAAATAGGGAAAGAAGGAACAACCATAGCAGACTATATTTTGAACAGAGGATACAACCCTAATGTTTGCAGACTCTACAAATACTGCTCTGTGCCGTTGTTCTCTCTTGTTTGTGTTTCTTTCTTCCTCTGTGCAGATACCATTTGATGGCTGTCCTGAGATCCATATGCACCACCCTTCTCACCTGCGGATGAAGCCACAACCTCTAGAAAATAACTAGACCCATTACCGAGCCAACTATCACACAAGAAAGAGAAAAGAAAGAAGAAGAAAAAGAATAAAAATACACAACGCAGAGACTATTACCCGTAAAATCTTCACGGACCCTAATTGCATGTTTTGTTTCTGTGTCAGCATGCAATTACATATAAACAACACAGAACATGTACTATGTGCCTGTAACAATTACAAGTTACAAGAATTAACTTTTAAGTGTCTAAATTTGTATTTTGTGAGAGTTATTAGAACTCTCAAAGGGGGAATTGAAGGATTACAAATTTTATTTTAAATGTTTAATTTAGATATTTTCTTACTAAGAAAGTGTATCAGGAAATTCAGGTGTTTGAGATCGCTTCCTGACCATTTGAGCTCGACAGCTGTGCCTTTGTCCCTATTATAATGGCAAGATCAATGAGTCAGACTACTGAGAGATTGAACCTTTGATCTGCAAATGACTTTGTCCTGGCCAGATGTGGATTCGTTAGGTTTATTGCCCTCAGATGTATGTTTTATTTGATGTTTTGTCTCAACCTGTAAAAGTCCCTCCTCCAATTCTGTCTATAAGATACCCTGTAAAAATTACTTAAGAGAGATTTCGATGACTGCAGCCTACCATCACACTGGGGTTTTTTTCAATAAAGAATCCTACGATCGAATCCGAAGTCTCCTGGTCTTCTCTTCTGAGTTTCTACACTTTAGAAGAACAGAGTTTTCAACAGTAGCCTACATTTAGGCTAAATACATATATCGATGGCCTACTAAAGATCAAAATTAGATTCATAATGATTTAATAATGTTAAATCTGTTTTTATATATTGCTTTATAATTTTTTTTTAGCATTTTTAATTATGTTCCTTGCTAATGTTTATTCACATGTGTTATATGTTCGCACATGTAGCACACAACAAATCAAGCTATTCTTCATGTGACATATATATATATATATATTAGGGGTGGGCATAGATAAATTTTTTTAATCTAGATTAATTTTGGAATTAATCTAGATTAATCTAGATTAAAATGGCTCATTTGAATTCTGCCGAGGGCATTCAGAATATGTGTGCTACCCAAATAATGGCTAAAAGTAAGTCTTTGAGAACGGGTTTCTCAAGCCAGGTGGCGCATTAGACCAGGGGCTCATCTCCTGTTTCCAAAATGCATCACAAACTGCTTGAGAAAGCTGTTCTACTATGATAATTGGTGATGAAAATAAACTATGTTCAATAAGATGTACTTGTGTTTACTAACTGTTTATTCAGTTAAACATGAATTTTGAACTGTAGGCCTACATAAGAGGTCGTGATGAACTGTTTACAGTTTCCATTGGGAAGCTTCTTAAAAATTTATTTTCCCTGAAGCAAACCCGGCGGCTTCATAGCTGCATCCATGTTAGCACGTCACGTCTGATGTGGTAATTTCACAGTAACGTTAGGCATACACACAGGTTCGAAGCAGAGGGTGACACGGGAGTGAATTCTCAAGTTCACATGAGACCTAAAGCGCATCCTGATTGCTTAAAAGCGCAACGTTTCGTTGTTATTCTGAGTGCACACAAATAAACGTAGAGTCTTTACAGATTCGAAAGATGTATTAGGCGCACCGGAGCCTGTCCTGCAGCAAACGCGCTTCCACACAAACACTTCAATAGCGCACATTTCTCTAGGTTAACATCATATTGAGCGGCCATGTAAAGTTGCTACTACATACATCTTTCAGAGGAAAAGCCATATTTGAGGTTGATGAATGATAGGTGAGCGTTTGGATGTCCTGACCGATTGTATTACCACATAGACCAGCCGTTAACAATCTGTCCATCACGGACTGCGAGCCTCTAGTTCGAAGACTCGTTCTCGCCCCCTACAGTGCAATTCGGCTAGGTATACATCCGCGCTAAAATATCAGGGTGAAAGTCATCATAGCTTGCGTAGTATAGACCCAGCTCCCAACCCAACTTTGAGAATAGATTAACGGCGATATTTTTTTTATAGCCGATAAGAGTCTCACGTTAACGCAGCACGTTAACGCCGATAACGGCCCACCACTAATATATATATATATATATATATATAGAGGGCAAAATAAATATTTAAAATATTAAATATAAAAATATATTTATACATTTAAAATATATTATACTTTTTTTTTTATTGCCAAAAATATATATTGGTAGAAAATATATTTACATTTTGAAACATATGTATTTGTATATTTTGAAGGGGGAAAAAAGCAGAAGCAAAGCATCCTATTTTACAGAATACTGAAGTTTGTTGCCTATAATCTCTATAGTCACATCATGCAAACTTATTACAAGTGAGATTCAATAGAAATACACTTACTTGAAAAATATCTTCTCAAAAGCAGCTTGTTTGGTGAGATGCAGAATGTGACATCTGTTTGACCAAAGTGGTTGTTATATACTCCAAAGGGGGCTGGGATTAACTGGCAAAACACAGCCAGACTCCCTCGAGCCCTTCGGGAAAGAGAGAGAGGAAATGCCATTTTTGAATCAGTTTTCCCTTATTTCACACATACAGCACCCTCTGGATTCTAGTACATTTTAAGACACACAGATTTCAGTTTTGCTGTAGATACTTTATAAAAGGAACCATGTCTTTTGAAGTTCCTTATTATTGAAAAGAGGCTAATTCATTCTGCTTTCAGATTCAATAGCAGACAAGAAACATGTTTAAAAACAATCAATGTTTGTCACTTCCTGGAAGCTTGACAAAAACAGAGGGCACAATATACTGAATTGATGTATTTTAAATAATGGTATATATTTTTTTACAGGTGTTTTACCAGTATTTAGAATTTTACACTTCTTTGTATTGTGTTTTAGAGTTAACAGAAATGTCCATAAAATTAATGGATTATCGTAAGATGCCAGTACTTGTTTTTGTTTTGTTGTTGTTATTGTACGGATAATTTTTTTACAGTGAACTTGTCCAGGCAGTTAATTTCACTTTAAAATCTAAAACTCTCAAAACACTTCATACGTCCCTCAAATCAACTCATTCCTCCATAACACCAGCAAAACTTGTCACCGAACAAATGCACTAAAACAATGACCTTAAAAGCCTAACGGCAGATAGCATTGTACAATGTTTGCTTTTTCTTTACAAAATAAGAACGTCAGCTATATCTGATATTCAGAGATCACTGCAGTACATTTCATATTCCATGTTTACATTAGTAGAAAAGGTAGGTAATGAAATTGAAACACTTGTATAGGTATTACATCAATCAGGTACATCTAATTGCTTTGACAGTATTTTATATTTTTGAGTTAAAAAAAAAAGTGGCTTGGAAGTGTGGGATCAATATTGATCTTGTCTACAATTTCCTTATTCTGGAGATATGCAGGGTTGTTACATTTCAGGGTATGAATGATATACATCTTAGAATTCAGCTGTGATAGAAGAATATTCAAACCTTTACAAGACAAATGCTCTGCGCTCGTGCATCATATAAACACACAGACATCAAGAATCAATGTATGAGTCTCAACAATGTGATTCTTGCAATTTTTCTATAACAAGTGTACTTGTAACAGAATTGTCACTACGTGCACCTTCTCCTGAGTTCTAACAAAGACTATAGAAATACAAAGACGGTTCACTCCTATACTTATGAATGGGAGAAACTGCAACGAGCAAAATGGCGGGATATTCCCGCCTTCTAAATGAAAGATCTAATTGTTGATTGGTAAAGCCATTGCATCACTGCAGTTAGAAGCTCCGCTTCCCATAGAAACCTGAGGCTGGAGCAGCCGATGCGAATCTGCAGTCATACAGTAAGTGCGTTGGAGCTACGCATATGCATTGGCTGGCCTAGCCTGAAAAATAATCTTTTATTATGCTCTATTTGAGCATAATAAATAACATTCATGGGGCAGTTCACTTCAGATTTTGATGTGGATTTAAAATATGTAATTTAATCATGAGATCAGCAAGCAGTTTTTGAGATTTCAGGATTCTCCCATTAAATTAGATAGGGCTTGGTCTTGTTTGAGCTGCCCGGAGGAATTGCAAATATGGCCGCCGAATGAACAGACTTGCCTTGAAAGGGACTTTGGTACTAATCACCCACACCTGATCTGCAATCACCTCACCACATATAAGCACACACCTCTCACTCAGGGCTCAAACTTAGCTTAGGACTGCTTACTTGTACGCCATGTGTTTCTCCCACAATTCTCCAAGCCTGTGCTCCTTTGTTGTCTCTTGTGTTCCCCGATCATCTCTTCGGATCCTCTTACCTGTGTGTGTGTGTGCTCCTTCCTGGATACTTACCAACCTCAAATCCTCTGCCCCGTGTCCACGATCTCTCCACCATCTGCAAGGACAGTGTCCCAGTCAATTCTCAGTATTGTCTATTATCTGCATACTATATTGCTGTTAATAAACTGTTTGAACTGACCTTTGCTATCCTGAGTCCTTATGTTACAGTTCTTTAGAAACACAGTTCCAAGCAGCCAAACAATAATAAATAAATAAAAGAGCCCAAATAAAGCAAACACAACAGCATTTTCTGCACAACAGCAACTTCAAACTTTATTATTTTCAATACAACATCAACATCTAAACCTCTGTTAATTCTCAATAAGAAGTTTTGTATGAAAGAAAGTCAGACAGGATTGTAATAAGTGAAGATGCTGATGTAGTTGTTGATACAGTGATCGTTACATTAGCTCATGCACATTTGCTGATAGCTAATGGTTAACTTCAAGAGATTTACATTTTACAAAGAATGTTTCACAATAATATTCCAGGAAATACCTGTAAACTAACTGTTTTTTTAATAATAATTGTAATATAAATTTGGATATTTTACCTTAATTTTACAGTTTTTATGTGTCAGCCGCTTCTGCCAGCCATTGAAAAACAATATTTAACCATTATTTCCATTAATAGTTTGGCACCCTGTGCTGCCATGCAGTTGAGGTATTTTATTACTTTTTTAAACAGGGCACCGACGTTTGGCATGGAGAAAGGGAGAAGAAAAAAATCATTGTACAACATAAAAGTAGATATGCACTGCAAATAGAGGGTTGATTGAACGGATTATTGACAGGTAATTGGGAACCAGCATACCCAGACTGAACAAGATTCAGATTAATCAACTGAGAGGGTATATGTGATAATATAGTATGTTAACTTTGCTTTCAATTAAGTAATGAATAAAGAAAGAACAATTTGAAACAACACAAATATTTGCTCTATAGAAGCTAGAAGAAACACATCTTGCTATTTAAATTCTTAAATTAGACCGTCACCATAAATCTCTATTATTTTAATAGTCTGAAGCAGTTCTTAGTTCTGATCCTCAAAGTCTTTCCTGCAGAGTTTAACACTAACCTTTTTCAAATATACCTGAACAGGTGACTCAGGGGCTTCAGGATTACAACAAAGTTACAGGCAAGTAAGTTTGTTTAGGTGTGGAGCTAAACTCTGCAGTAAAGAGTTGCGAACCCCTGTTCTTAACAATTTTAATCTCACAGTAAAAGTTGGCATTGATTTTAATTTTATGTAAGCCATCAACATAGTCCCCAAACCTTCCCAAGCACACACAGAAACACAATAATGGTGATTATGTAAAGAATCAAGAAGTTCACATCTATGATTCTTGCTGCTCTGGTCCA
Source organism: Schizopygopsis malacanthus (assembly GCA_027474115.1). Taxonomy (NCBI): domain Eukaryota; kingdom Metazoa; phylum Chordata; class Actinopteri; order Cypriniformes; family Cyprinidae; genus Schizopygopsis; species Schizopygopsis malacanthus. Next base: position 222,258 of record JAPDDM010000117.1, on the reverse strand, counting down.
GCACAGAGTTGTCTTCTCTCGTTGGTTTTGTTGAGTTGCAGCCCGGCACTCAGAGAGGATCTGCTTTAGAAAGTCAAGTGTATAAGACTGTTCTTCATTCGGATCTCCGACCAAGTCTGGAGGGCTCTGCAGGTCTCTGACACTGTCTATGAGAGGAAATACAAAACTTGCTTCTTGACAAATGCTATATTTTTTGTGTTTTGTGTAATCTTATATACTGTTCCTTGATAGGAAATCTTTGCTGAGACTATTATAGACAACTGAACAACTGAATTTCATGTATCTTTTGAAGGGATGGATTCTGGAATACATTGCTGCTTCAATATATATACTTTCGAATGGTTTATTAAGTTGTTAATTAATATTATTCTTTGAAATGTTAAATTATTTGAAGAACTTCCCTATGTGACACTTGAATAGTATAGAATTACATGTCTTCACATTGGAATGTGCTCTCTCCTTGGTTTGAGAAAAGCACCCAACAATTTAAAACATACGTTTACACTTCTGACTTGCTATGACAGCTTATGTCACATAGGTCATTAGGGCGTCTTATCAATATGATCAATTTACATTTAAAGCATTTACTTTATTCTTCACCTTTAAACATGAAAATATTGAAGAATATTGTTTGAAACCTCTAGCTGAGAAAAACTACTTCATATCCGGATGTTTGGGGAGGTTCCTGATTAGACCGTGGGCTTTAACAACTCAGCCCTGAAGAAGTTACGTATTCTCCGTGTGTGTGTGTGTGTGTGTGTGTGTTAGAATCTGTCTCCAGGGTGATTCGTAACAGCACCCAGGATGGAATATACATATGTTCATCTTCCCTCACCCTGATGCATGAGATGCATGAGAGGGTGGCAGATATACGTCTTGAGACCGATACATTGCATGTGAACTGTAATTGCTTGTCCTCTGAGTTATGCTTTGAAATGTATTTCTGTCATGACAACTCTCGGAGGGATTGGCATGGTAATGTACATAACAATGTCAATGTATTTGGTCTTGGCGGAACAGATCTGCTACGCTGCTGCTGCAGACCAAGTACCTAGACTTGTTACTGCCTGTACATCTACATCATGCTGCTGTGAGCATGTAATAAATGCTGCTGCTGCACATATAACATACCCCCATATAGCAAACATGAATCACCTCGTAGCAGATCTATACAGGTGGAGCTAGGGAAGGTGGGGGGTTTCTGAAGTGCTCTGCAACTGCTACCATAAGCACTAGCCAAGTGTTTGAATGTTGAGCAGCAAGCTGCAATATATATATATATATATATTGGCTGCTGATACAGAAAGGACCATCAACTGTGCCTTGTGATAATGATGTCATTATGTCAGATTGATTTAGACCTATCGGACTGCACCATCTGGCTCATGACTGATCTTTGAATATACATCTGTTAAGATTGTGCCTGTTTTTCTACGATGTAACCAATCAGAATATTTTTTACCTAAGTAATGACGTAGTTAGTGACCGAGTATAATTACTGATGTATTGAGTGTGTACGCAGAACAGCCTACAAACTCCTCACGAGTATTGAAGCTGACATCTTCTGATGAAACTGCAAACTATTTTCTTCAGTAAACTTCTCTTCAATTGATTGCATCTCTGACTCTTTGTCTTCATTCCTCATTGTCACAAACTTGGTCTCTGTGGCCCTCCCCGAACACCACCGGAGGGCACCATCACCGGAGTATTAACTATGAACTGCATCTCCCACAATGCCCTGTACCTGAGACTGATTGCTGCACAGGTGTTTCTCATCTCTGTGGCCTATATTAGCTGCCACCCATTAGGCACTCTTTGCGAAGTCTTGTCCCGGCTAACACTTCTGAGCGTTTATCCTGACATTATTGATCTTCTGTGTACGACCTAGAACTGTTTATCTGACCCTGTGATTCTCTGCCGCCTGCCCTTGTGATCTGATCTCTGGACTGTAGACTTCTGTAACGAAGGGTCTGAGGCATGGGGATCCATTTGCAGCTTTTATTAAATGACAACGTTAAACAGGCGAAGGTCAGATAACAGCGACAGGGGTGATAGAGACAGGTCCAAACTCATAAACGTTTCACCAGGCTTAGCTCGAGGCAGGCGGCAGACAGGAGAAGTAATAGACAGTCCAGAGATCAGATCACAAGGGCAGGCGGCAGAGAATCACAGGGTCAGATAAACAGTTCTAGGTCGTACACAGATCAATAATGTCAGGATAAACGCTCAGAAGTGTTAGCCGGGGAAAAACAAGACTTCGCAAAGAGTGCCTGATGGGTGGCAGCTAATATAGGCCACAGAGATGAGAAACACCTGTGCAGCAATCAGTCTCAGGTACAGGGCATTGTGGGAGATGCAGTTCATCGTTAATACTCCGGTGACGGTGTGGTTTATTTCATACGTGACTACACGGTATCACGTATGTACTAATTGATTAAATAAAACAAAATTGAACATATAGATGTGCACATACAGTATGTAACTAACATGAAATGTGCTCTTTTTCAGCATCTCACGCTCATGTCACAAGATCCTGGGGAATTTTTTACAGTAATTTAGTTTAATTTGTAAAAGTGCATAATGATTCAGAATCAGATTTTTATCAAGTACATTTAAATCTAAGCTATGACTTATATATATATTACAAAGGAACAGCTGGATGGCAAAAAAAAATGCGCTAGCAGTACCTCAAAAGTAATTGGAATCAAATAATAAATACTGTCCATCCCAAAAGAGTTGAAAAGAAAAGTTTTGAGTGAGGTAAAGAAGCGGTTAATTCTAGCTTAACTGCCAGAGGGATACCGTGGGCGTTAGGCTGCTTCCATCCTTAAAATTTCAAAGATAGCTCTTCATAAGAACAAGGTAAAGCTGCAGACCTTGGGGACAACAAAGCTACAGACAGCTACAGAGGGAGAAAATTATTCTCTACTGACAGGAATGACCACCAACTCATCCAAATGTCACACAGCAACAGTAGAATGACATCAAGTGACCTACAAAAAGAATGGCAAACGGTAACCCGGGTGAAGTGCACGGTGAGGACGGTTCGAAGCAGGCCCCTAGGGGCAGGGCTGAAGTCGTGCAAAGCTAGAAAAAAGAACTTGATAAATGAGAAACAAAGAAGAGCCAGGCCGAGGTTTGCAAAATACCATAAGGATTGGACCTGGAGTAGGGTCATCTTCTCTGATGAGTTCAATTTTTAGCTTTTCCCAACTCCTGGTAGTCTAATGGTTAGACGGAGACCAGGAGTGGCCTAAAAGTCACAGTGTCTCGCACCCACTGTGAAATTTGCAAGATGATCGTTCATGGTCTGGGGGTGCTTCAGCAAGGCTGGAATTAGGCACATTTATCTTTGTTAATGGCCCATAAATCAAGCCACATACAAGGTTATCCTGGAGGAAACCTTTCCTCCTGCTCTGATAATGTTCTCCAGCTCTGAATATTGTTTTTTCCAGCAGGACAACGCTCCATGCCACACAACCAGGTCAATAAAGTTGTGGATGGAGGACCACCAGATCAAGACCCTGTCATGGCCAGCCCAATCTCAAGACCTGGACCCCATTGTAAACCTCCGGATTGTGATCAAGAGGAAGATGGATGGTCACGAGCATTAAAGCTGAGTGGCATTAAGTCACCCAACAACAAGATGGTGGAGAGCATGCCAAGATGCATGAAAGCTGTGACTGAAAATCTTATTCCAGAAAATATTGATTGCTGAGCTCTTCCTAAGTTAAAACATTAGTATTGCATTGTTAACACATCATTATGAACTCTTTGCATTATTTGAGGTCTGAAAACATATTTTTTGTTAATTTGACCAGTTGTCATTTTCTCGAAATAAATGCTCTAAATTACACAACTTGGTCTCATAAAAATATGTACCTCTGTGCACTTTCTGTGCGACACCATTTTACGTACCTTACTGAACGTTTCGCCGCAGTTTCAAAGAGAAATGTCCACTGAGTGGCGCTAAAACAGGTTAAATATGTGAACCCTGGCATTTATTTATTATGTAGATATATGTACATATTGCTGCGTTTTTGTTACGTTGCTACAGAAACGTATTGCGGCAGTTCAGAATTAAAATATTCGGGGGCCGTCGCTAAAAATTAATGCTCTATCGTGTTGGAAATATGCCCTACACCAAACCCAACCCTAAACCTACCCGATAGTGTTAACAAATGCAAAACTGATAGAAAAACATATTTGTTGATGCAAGCGTGCCATTTCAACTTCCTTATATGCAGATTTGAACTGCTTTGTCAAACCATCACGGGATTCGAACCGGAGCTCCTCGCCTCCTGAGTATGTCTCCGTACTCCGTGAGCTACCGAACAAACTTACTGTCTATGAAAAGTGAAAACCCATAGATACGAGGCTGGATATGTGTGATGCTAACGTTCAAAAGCATCAGTTTTCAAATCTCCCAGCTTTTTAATATTGTTTTGAAGCCGTAACATGAAATTCTTCAAGTAATTGTGTAAACTCTGTAAATTTGTGTGAAAAGGAGTAAAAGGTGTCGAAGTTTCACGGCCTATAGTGTTTGTTTCTTTTGTAAACTGCAGTAATATGTAGTTATTGGTACGTATTTCGTCTTGCTAAAAAGCCCACCCAGGTACGCAAATGCCATGAGACCAGGTAAAAATGACAATATGTTTCAATATGAATTTGAATATGAATTTGGGAGAAATGTTGACAATAGTTTATAAAATATAACTAAAATGTTAATTTTACTCAAACGCGTACCTGTAATTAGTACAAAAAAACAATTAATCCTAAACTGTGTGTATATGTAGATGCCTCATTAGTCTGTTTCTATGGGCACTATACATTAAAAATAATCTGTAATTATTAATGTGTTCTTTCTACATTTTGTAAAGAGGATCACTATAAATAACGGCAAAATAATCCTAATCCATGTAAGGATTGTAATATTCGAAGTGGATGTCATAACACGTCAGTAGACTGGGAAGACTTTAAAACAAGCAGTTCATTCATAAATTTGAACAACCTTACATTCACGCCATGGAAATTCAGACGGAATACAAAAGACAACAAGCACAGCGCTGAAAAGGGGTGGATTTACATAAGATTTAGTTTATCCTGATATGTAAATTCATACATTAACATTTACTAACTTGTACTTAAGGTTGTTGTTATTCATGCATGAAGCCCTTGACTCCAGTAATTGTTAAGTGTAGCACTTCACATCTAAGAATCCATTCATAATAATCAGACGCTGTCGATTCTTACCATCTCGGCCAGTAACAGCAGATGTAGTTTCCACTGATGCAACTGATCTCCTCTCAGCTCCTCTAACCATCAGAAAATTCACAAAGATGGTCTCCAGAATGCTGATACCAATGAGACTGAAAATCACACTGCAGTACACCCCTGTGAAGACAGCAGACTATGACTGAAACAGCTGTGCTGCACTAAAAAGCCTGTGAAACAACTCCTCCCTGATGCATTCTAATGTGTCAGTGTATTTATTCTGATTTGTCTTGTTTGTGATTATGGCCCATAGACACATATTAGAAAGTAAAGTATTGATGTGTGTCAGTGTACTCCGAGACGATGGACATTTGGATCCAAATGCAGTTAAATTTAAGACAAAAAAAAGAACTAAGAACACAAGCACAACATCCATGAAACTCACCACCAGACTAAAAGCACAGGAATCATTGTGGCTTACACATGAACTAATTAAACAATCAAGATAATAAGTCCTCATAATACAAGCTTGGCAAATAATCCATAACATTTGAAGTGGATTCATGTGCCTTGTTCTATTAACTCTTTTGACACAAGTTTAAAATATTCTAAATAAGCCCCCTACATAGTTTTTTTTTAGCAACTATTATTTTATAATTTCCCATGGCAACACATCACGTTTAATTGTATTTATATAACACATGCATTTTCTTAGGCCAGGGGTGTTAATTTCATTTTAAATTAAAGGCGAGATTTGACTAAACATCCTTTTTGTCACAGTATGTTCAGAGGCTGTTATTTTGATTTCAGTTTCTTTTCATTGTTCTTCTTTTCTCATTTTTGGTTTAGTTCCTGTGTCCTTGGTTGTATGTGTCTTGTTTAATTCCTCATTTAGTCTGTGCATTCATAGCGCGCAGTTTCAGTTGTTATCATGTTGGTTGGTCTTCGAAGTGTTTCCAGTATTTTTTTTTTTTTTTTTTATTGCTAGCAATTAAATCCATGCCTCAATTCTTCTTGACAGCACCAATCGTCATAAGAATGGACCTACCATTGATCTACCAGCAGTGTAAATCCTCCTCCTCGTCCTCACCCAGGGGGATCGTCCAATCGAGGGATATACACATGATCCTTAAGATCAAGCACATGTGGTATGCTACCCAGATAAGTCCCCATGTGCATAAAATACTTGAGTAAAGTATTGTACAAATCCGCCAAAGTAATACTTAAATAAAGTAATCACTAGAGTTATTACTAGAGTTCATACCCACACTAGTGCCCACCCTGGAATGTCTTCCTCCTCCACTGATCATTGTTTCATTCAGTTCCCTGGTTCAACCCTGCTCAAACTCACCTACCTGTGATTTTCTAATGATCCTGAAGACATTGATTAGCATTCTCATGTGTGTTTGATTAGGTTTAGAGCTCAGATCTGCAGGAAAGTGGATATTGATAGCAGATTTGAGGATCCCTACTTTAAGTAACTGAAGTTGTATTCAGTTTCTTCATTTTATGGATGCACAGTAACCACCCTGCTAAAAAAAGAATAGAAGCCCAATAGAAACCATCACAGAAATTCCAATGATTTCCATTAAAATACCATTATAAACCATTAGCTTTTCCCAGTATATCCATTACAAAATTCATTTTTGTAGTGTGTTTAGGGCATTTTTCCAATTGGATTTAACATCCCACCAATATAATCCATCACATACCAGTAGACATCATTATAGTTTCCATTAAAACCAATGCAATTTTCTATTTAACCATTAAATCCATTACATTTTATATTGTGTTTTGGGCAGGGATCTATTGTTTTTTTTTCAGCAGGGACTGCTTCTGATCCAGTATCACTTATTTTATTCAAATTTTATTAAACTTATTGTTATTCATTAATGTAATTTAACTATTATTAGATTCCTATATTCAGCAATGTTTTTTAGGTTTAATGTAAACTACTTCCTATGATGTGTTGTTAAGTCATTTGAGCTTCAAATTCAATTATAGGATTTAATTTTTAACTAATTAACACATGATGATAATTGTTCAAGTTAGACTCACCAATCAGTGGGATTTTATCAGCTGTAGAGGGCAGTGTGTCATTAAGGATCAGCAGCATCACAGAAATAGACAGCAGTAAAGTCACTTTAAAGCTCAGTTTGTCTGCTTCATTTGCATCTATGAAGAAGGAGGTTACATCCAGCACGAGGAAGAAAAATATAGGTAGCATGAAATTGACGAGATAAAGTAGAGGTCTCCTCTTGATGGTAATCTGTCACGTAAAAACAGAAACTGTCAGATCCCCCCCACTAATGTCAACACAATTATATTGCAAAGTTTACAATTGAATTGTCAAGTATAAATTCTATGCTAATCAGGGGGTGGTACTCAAGAGGAGATACTTATTCTGCATTCACGCCATATTGTAATTACCATAATTTTGAGATGACAACACGTGATGTTCTACTCGGAGATGTTCACGTCCTCAGACTCGGAGTTATGCTTTTCTTTGGCAACACTATCAACGCCTAAACCAGGGGTGGGGAACATTGATCCTGGAGGGCTGGTGTCCCTGCAGAGTTTAGCTCCAACACTAATCAAACACACCTGAAGCAGATAATCAAGGTCTTCAGGATGCTGTTAGGTGTTTTGTTTTCCAGGGGTTTTCAGGGTTGGAGCTAAACTCTGCAGGAGAGTGGAACCTCCAGGATCAACATTCCCCAATCCTGTCCTAAACTGAACCTGCGGTGGTCAGGTGGCACACCGGTAATGTGGTACAAGTCGTAGATTTCAGAAAACTCCCAGTTCACAAGTTGAAATTACGAGTTCTACGAGGACGTGAACACTTTTTACAAGTAGGTATCTAATTATTACGGTTATTACGATATGGTGTGAACGCACCTTTATTTTCCACACCAGGAGGATACAGAGGTTGAAAGGGAGACCATCATTATTCTAAAAGTTCATTCCAAACTGATTTTGTCAAATTCTCTAAAAGTATTTAAGGTTTATTATCAAATAATTGCATGTGGATAGACACAAACCTCATGTCATGTTCAATTCTTTCTTTCAACCTATGTCTGCCCCCTAGTTTCATGTCTAAGCACTACCCACTGATTAACAAAATGTACATCTTGAGTTTGAAAAAGAAACAGGAAATTGTAAAAACAAAAAACATAAAAAAAGACAGAAGGACAAAAAAAAAAACATTATCATTGTGCTGTTCATGTTATACAAACCAGAATGTTCAGTTTGAAGCAATGTTTTGAATAAAAAACTATAAGTGTATTATTTGAGTCATGTGTTGTATAATGGCAATACTAATAATAATAATAATAATAAGTCTTAAATAATTGTATACTCTTGACCTTTAAGGTTTCCATATAATTTGTATTTTGTTTATTTGTTTTCATTTAATCATTTATGTATTTCGGCACATATTTTGCTAGTTGGTTTGATCATTTTGATCTATTTTGACAGCATATTTATTGTTTCACACTACATAACCTTTGCTTGGTACCTGATATATCAGCTGATTCTTGACACCCCATATAAAAGTGGCATTGTAGTTAATCATATTTATACTGAGGAGTTCCCACTCTCCCTGGGCCTGAAAGGTCTGCTTCGACTCGAGAGTTAACCATACGGAACCATACAATGTGTTTATTGTAAGCTCCTTAACTGTGGGAACAGACATTACATTGAAAGTAAGCATGCTATTGATTATTATGTATGTGTTTGTCTACACTGCGTTATGGATTTCTTATGTACCTGAATGTGCTGAAGATTGAAGCGTTAGATTGCATCTTTGGATGTCGAAGGGAAACCTGTACAGGTCCATCTTACAGGCTGTGGTCAGAGTTAAAACATCAGATGAGACCGTAAAGCCATAACTGATCAACTGCACATATGGAGACTCTTTTACTCCAAACTCTGTCTTGATGCTAAATGGACAAAACATAAAGTACTGATGACTGGAGGCAAAGGCTATTCAAATCAGAGATGAAAGATACAAAATTAAGATTTTTGTGTTTGTAAAAGTTATTATACAATTTGTTGTAGTCATGCCCTAGCCTAGCGCATATAGTGCCAAAGTAAGGGTATAAAAGATAGCGGTGTGAATAAACCTGGTAGTATCTCACAAATGCATGGGAGAACCCAAACTTGCAGCAGCACAGTCCTGTAATGAGACTCCTTTAAACAGAGCCTTGAGTAAAATCAAGTCAAGTCGCTTTATTTCTATAGTAATATTATACAATACAGATTTTGTCAAAGCGTTAACCAGAGTTGGTCATGTAAACCCACAGGACACAACACAATAAACATCTGATCCTTCACAGAGGAGAAAGGAGATGGATGAAAATAACTATGAGTAATTCTCAACGTCTGACAGAAATAAAGTAAAACGTCATCAGTTTGTGCTAGTGGTAAACAAAAATAGCATGATAAATCACACTTTAGCAGTTGTAGTTTTTATGTGTGGTGAAAAAAGTGGAAGTGGCGAAAGAGGAATGGTTAAGAGATTGAGGTTTTATGTTTTCGTGCCATGTCGCGTTGATCTCATATCGCATTTTTTATTGGCTGGTCAATAAACATGGATATTACCAGCAAACACACTGTGCGATGATCAAACTGTATTGTAGGCTATCTTTGGCCGCAAGACCGTGACAACAGCAGTCTTTGAACCTCTCTCACTGTATGACACAGGACCACCATTTAGGAGCCACGATCACAGAAATCGCCACGATTGTTCACGAAGCGAATCCTTCATCTGGGACAGCCAAAAATCATGCAGTGTCTTTAGGGTTTAACACATAGGGGGAGCCCCACTGGGTTTAAGATTCTAGGTTTAAGTATCTGTGAAAGGGTGACCGATTTTATTTTTCATATACCAAGACATCATCTGCTTAATAAAAAAACAAACAAACATAAGAAACCCTTGCACATAATTAAAGATACAAAAATAATAATGTAGTGTAAAATATCTAAAAGTTATGACAAGTCTTTTTTTATACCTTTCTACTATACCAATGTCTGGAGTCCAAAACATATATTTTGGGGCTGCTAATGTCTCCATTCCACAAAACTCCTCCACATCCCATGCCTCATTCTTATTTGCCCATGCCTGGAAAGAGATGAACGTAAAGTTTAAAGTAATTCTGAGATGCTTGTTATTTTGTTAACTGAGTAAAAAAAAAAAGTTTTAAAAACACTTACAGTCATCATTTTGACCTGTGTCGAGAAGCTCTGTGCTTTTTCATTCTATAGATAAAAAGAAGCATTGACTGATAAACTACATCTGCTTGAAATCCCAAAATGATCAAAATGAGAATGTAAATCATGCAGGACTCATACCACTTCTATGATGGAGGTCACATACAGGTCCACATAAACACGGGTCACAGGGCCCCAGGACAAAGGCCGCATGTGGGTCATTTGAACGCCATTCTTGTCCAAGACAAGATGTTGAAAAAGTGCCTCATGAGCCACAGAATAATCTGTTAGACTACAGTTTTCAGCAGCAGAGACCCCTACTGAGCAGACGAGACTTTCTGTTACATACCAGAATATATTCCTCAATTAAGACATACTTTAAATACCATGCACAGAACATATAAAATGACTGGACAAATGAAGACATTAAACAGATTTTAGGGGGTGTTTACGTGAAATAAAAACAGAAAACTTTTTATGCATACTGTCCGTTTATGTACACAACAGTGTTTGGGAGCCTGAAAATGCAAACTTTTGAACACAAGTTTATGAAAGCGATTATCATGTCCATGCAAACTACAAAAAAATAATTTGAAAATGGTGATGTCATGTGCATGCGTATTACTTATTTAGTTTATAGGTGCGCAGATGTGTAGTGATTCTTTACAAAGTGGCATTGCCATCTACTGGCTGACATCCATAATACAGCATTTTTATTATTTTTTGTGTATATTATTTTCGTACGTATATATTGTTATTAATGTAAAATGCTTAATCAGCTTTTTAAAATTGTTAACTGATGACAAATAAGAATCCCAGTAAAAGAGATTACATTTATTTCCATGACTTATGAACCTACATATGGATATTTACATATATCATTTCCCATATTGTTTTTGAAAATATGTAATAAAAGCCTAATAGCAGCATCATGAGAACTGTCTTCACAATTTTCAGAAATGTGGCCCTCAAAACAAACAAATAGCAAACAAAAAGCAATACATTTAATTTATAAGATCATAAAAAAAAATAGGACAACTACAATATGTTACAATTAGATTAACTTTACAATAACGCTTTATATGTTAACATTACTAATGCAAATGCTAATGATTTTACAGCATTTATTAATGCAGGTTCATGCTAATTTCTTCATATATTAGTAAGACATGTTTAAGAATTCAAAGTGTATAGCTTAACATGATTGTATCATACAATCAATAAATTAACAAATGAAAAAATAAATAAATAAATAATCAACATAAACCTCAATTAATTAATGCACGAAAAAGTCCTGTCATTGTTCATTTGTCAATCCTAATACATCAAGGTTAATACATTAAACCTCATTGTAAAGTGTTTCAAATAGCATGTACTTACAGACTGAAGGAACAGCAAATATTAGCCAGTGTAGGTACATTTTCAGCAGACTCCAAGTGCCTCAACTATTTTAGCTAATGCCTTAGGATTCACTCTTGAACAGATATCGGTCATTTGGTCATATTTAAGCACCGTGAGAAACATGCTCCACCTCCAAATATGGCCCAAATATTTTATTTATGGTAGAGGATCAATAAGGTTGACAACACCTGTTAACACATATCAAAGAAAGCAATCATAATGCCTTAAAATATAGTCAAATATTTGCTTAAACATATAACTAAAACAATTCTCTTTGAAGCATTTCTACTTGTAATATGAGATGACACTCCTGCAGGGAGAAAAAGACTGCCGCTTACAGATGACCAGATGACCAAAGTAATTATGTGTTGTTTATTCATATTGCTACAGGGCAACAGACCTGTCAAGTTTAATATAATACATGAGATTTCAAAAGTCTGGATGTTCAAATATTGGCAAAAGATTGGCAGGTGTGTCTAATGTCCAGTAATTAATCTCCAGTAAAGGTTATATGAAAAAAGTGAGCTCTATTCGAACTCTAAGAATAAAAACTGGAAGAAAAAAAGCATGATGCGCAGTTTTTTTTTTTTTACATTTCCCATTATTTATTGATATGAGAAACTAAATAAAACAAAACATTTTATAGATACAAATGGAAACAGGTGTGTAATTCGGAAATATGTAACAAAAGCTTGTTTCATCACGAGGACCTGAAGAATATTCCCATGAGGTTAGAATTTACTGGTATTACTATACTTATGGGGACTTTTGGTCCCCATATTGTTGGTAATACAAGTACACAAACACACACAACACAAAAAAAATCATTTTGTTTTCTACTATTAAATGGTTACTGTATATAGTACATAGCAACCTATAAAAGGTGTCTCAACCATACCCACTTTACCACCGTGTATATTTCTTAAACTGCTATGTAATCCTATTAGAAATAACTCACTAATAACTCACTTCTGACTATTTCTAGTCAGAAATAACTCACCTACATCACACTCCCTCTCACACAACATGCCATGCACTGCACTTTAACACAGTTCTACCGGACTACACGCACACACTGCACTAACACAACCTATCTGCTATCACTGGACACCATACGATGCACATCCACGACACTGCATATGCATAATCTGTTGCACCTTTGCACATCTATCTGCTGCTCAACCAATCTGCTGTTAATTTATAATCTGTTGCACCTTCACATTATTACTATGTATAGACTACATAATGTATAGATAGTGTACATAATGTAGATGTGTACATACGGTGTATAATGTGTAGTTGATAACTAAGTATGTCTTTATAGTACACTATGTGTACTGAGTATATGTATGTGTATTTTGCACATTGTCTTCTGTACAGTCTGTAAATATGTAAATATTTTTTTTTGCACTGCCTGGAGCACGCTCGTAAGAATTTCACTCACCAAGGCACTTGTGCTGTGGTGATGTGACAATAAAAGTGATTTGATTTGATTTGATTTGATTTTGATTATTAACAATCATGTTAGAAAATATGTCCATTAATAATAGACAGCTGAAATATCACAAATATTTGAACATATGTGTAAATTTGACTTTTATCCTATTATCATAACACTAGAACTAAACAGCATGTTAAGCAATAGGACACCAATCCGAGTAAAGTTGATACACCGTGTCTCAACTGTACCCCTCTGACATGCTCACGTTTCTCTCGATTATGAGAAGACCTTGCATGGCACAATGTCATAAAATATGCATATTTTTAGAGCACAGAGTAACATTTGCAATGATATATGTTAAGTTTAACGATCATAAAATTATAATAAGCTATTCATTGTGGAATGGACATAGTGAAATGAAAATCGCACCTTGGAAAAAAGAGTTCGTCGGCGTAAAATTCACGTCTCAGGGTTCTTGTAGACGCAAGTTATTTAAGGTGTTTCAACTGTACACATGTCTCACAAATGTAAATGCTGTACCCCCTACAGCAGGTGTTTGTCTAAACAATGGACGATAAAGAAATTGTTCAGGAAAACAATCAGTGTTTATGGTATTCTGTTTGGTGTTGAGTTTTATTGATGACGTTGCACACTTGACATGCATGACTTTACATTATGTGTTGAATCACTTTTTTGGTCAATTAATTTTTTGAAAAAATGCATCTGTTTCCATTGGTCTTTGAAAGACATATACTGCATAAACTGTATTTATTTATTTAGTGCAAAAATGCTACTATGCTTTAATTATAAAATGTCATTGTTCTGAAACAAAGGAGTGTGGTGAACCCTCTCAATAGCAGGTGATATACCTGGAAGTTATTTGGCCCAAATTATGCATTTATCATTTACAAATCAGTGCGGCTGAAGCTACATTTAAACTGAAGAATCTCCATACAAGCTACTCATAATTGAAAATATTTTTAAAAAATCTACTCTTTTAAAAAAAGTAACTCACTTCATTTTAAGTTTTGAAGGGTACTATCTGGGTGCAGGACACTGCAGGGCCAAGAACCAAGTTTTGTCAGAGTTGACTGGAAAATAAATGTTATGAATGTTAATTTGAAGAAATCTATTTAATCATCAGATCTTGAGAGATCTGATGTCTGCTTTCATTCCAGTTGATTTCATCTAAAGCTGTGGCTGTAAATCAGTTCTTGTGTTTTTCCTCATCTCTTTTTTCCAGATTTTTTCAGTCCAAACGTGTTGCTTTAGTTGATGGTCTTTGACTGTTATTTATATTAATGGTAAATGTTTGGCACTCTGTGCTGCCATGCATTACACAATTTATTTTTATATTTTATTTTCCCACAACCATTGTGATTCTGGTTGTAAACATCAGGTGTCACCATGAATGGTCAATCATCAATCATCACTTGATTAATCATTTAATTATCTCATTAACTCCAGCATTGCTTAACAGCAATAAACTGTAAGTTAAGGAGAGTAAATGTAGAAATAAGTGATTTGTCTGTTTTCACGCAAGATTAATAAGGGGAGATCTGCTACACTGTAAAAAAAAAAAATTGTAGAGCTTGGTGTGTGTTTTTTTGTAATGCTTTTGCGAGGAGTAAACTTGAAATATAAATTAAATCCATGAATATAAAACTAAACCCAGCCTGCATTCTTGATTAAAACACTATGAATAGAAATTAGTACTGTTGCCATCTCATATAAGATATCACTAGGGAAACCAAACCTTCCCAAGCACAGACAGAAACACAATAACGGTAATTATGTAAAGAACCAAGAAGGTCACATCTATGATTCTTGCTACTCTGGTCCAGAACAGAGGTGCCTTTTCTTGTTGGTTTTGTTGAGTTGCAGCCAGATACTCAGTTAGAATCTGCTTCAGATGGTCCAGAGTAGAAGACTGTTCTTCATTCTGATCTCTAACTGAGACTTGAGGGCTCTGCAGGGATCTAATAGCATCTGTGAGACAAAACATGGCTCAGTATTAACAATATGTTTTTTCACTATATTTCTTTCTACTATATTTATTCTATGTAACCCTACCATCAGTTGTGGTTTCTAGTAATGCTACTGATCTCTTCTCAGCTCCTCTGGCCATCATAAAATTCACGAGGATGGTCTCCAGAATACTGATGCCAATTAGACTGAAAATCACACTGCAGTAAATCCCTGTGAAGACAGCAGCATGACTGTTACAGGTAAATGCCTCTGAAATAACACCTTGGTGGATTATATCAGTGGTTTTCAATCCTGGTCACTCACCACTTCGCACATATTGTATAAAAGGCTGTGTAAAGCAATATCAATTATGTATTCTGAGTTTGTCACACCACAGAAAAATGTGTTATTAACCACCCAGCCTAATTTGAAAAATAAGATGGAAAAATAAGCATAATTATCTGCTCTCAAACGCTGGGGGCCTGTCTGTCAGGGTTCTGTCACTTTGGTCTGGTGTCATTCATGGGTTTTGTGACAGAGCCCTGACACTCACGTCATGCCCTGTTTTTTATGTGAGTGCGCGGCTTCGAATGTGCTCGAGCCGTGCGCTCTCTTGTCTGCGTGCCTTGTTTCATGTTGGAGCGTAGTGTTCTGATCCCAGCACTCATGTCTTGAGTTTCGGTTTTGTGTTGGGGTTCGGACACTCGAGCTCCATGTTCTGTCTCGTATTGTGAGGATGCGGTCTCGAGTTCCCTCGGCCGTGTGCTCTTCTGTCCACGTGTGTTGTGTCTTGTGCTGTGTGCCATGCAGCTTGTGTTTTTCATGGGCTACGTGCTTTCATATTGTCATGTCTTATGTGAACACATGGCTTATGAGTGTTCTCATTACCTGCGTGTTCGTGTCCTGTTTTGCACATGGCTGGTGATTTGTATTGCTGGCCATGTGCTTGTGTTTTTGTTTTGTGTGAGCACATGGCTTTTGTCTTAGTTTTCTGTGTGCCATGTGCTCTCATGTCAATTGTCTTGACCCCACCCATCTTGCCAGCTGTCTTGTTTTTCCCCTACGGGGTAGTTTTAGTTTATTTTGTTTATTTTTTGTTAATAAAAGCCCATCACTCTGCACAACTGAGTCCTCGCCTCATCCCTTCACCCCAACCCTGACACTGTCAGCTGTCGGTGCTGAAACCACACCCACTCGCGGAACAGCACTGGCATTCCATCTCTCTTGTGGTTGGAAGGTACTGCTTTGTGAACAAATAATAATTGAAATTACTTGTCTAATGAGTCAAACTTACTGATGCATATAAACAAAGAATCATGTTAGAGGGTTTTAAAATCTAGTAGCGTTACTGTAGACTACCAACTAAAATGATAACATAAGCACACAGGGCAACTGATTGGTGGACATTTACTGGTAACGATGGCACCAGATGTCGACAGGACAGGAGGATGAAGGCCGGCGAAGGGAGATAATCAGTTCGGCTCCATTCACCAGTAACAGGATTATCAGTGAGTCCCAGTTGTCTCTGATGAAAGTTTGTAAAACTATCCAGTGTAAAATTTTGACTGCAGAGGCGGGTGTTGGTGGTGATCCTCAGCTCTCCATCACGGTGGCTCTTCACAAAATTAATCCACTTCTTCTTGATATCATTGTTTTTAGGAAATTTAAATAAGGAGACCAAACTTTTTTGTAAATTATCTCAACCAGGTAATATCTATTTCTGTGACGAAGGCATAGCTAAACTGTAGGCTGTAGAAACTAACGGTAATGACAGTAACTCGCAATGGAGCGGGCGAACCACTGATGCTAATGTGCTCTATTTATTATAGTGTTAAAGGGTTACTCCACCCCAAAATGAAAATTTTGTCATTAATCACTTAGCCTCATGTCGTTCCAAACCCGTAAAGGCTTCGTTCATCTTCGGAACACAATTTAAGATATTTTGGATGAAAACCGGGAGGCTTGTGACTGTCCCATTTACTTCCAAATAACTCTCACTGTCAAGGCACAGAAAAGTATGAAAAGCAGCGTCAGGATAGTCCATCTGCCATCAGTGGTTCAATCTGAATGTTATGATGCGACGAGAATACTTTTTGTACGCAAAGAAAATAAAAATTGTTTTGGGTAAATGTGTAAAATAAGCAGCGAAACTTTTTACAAACCAATGCAAAGTTAACTTCAGAAAATACCTTTTCTTCCCTTAAATAACAAAACAAAAACGCAAACAATTATTAAGAACATTTTGCATTTTTAACTATAATAATTTTTCAACACAAGGATGCGCTATTCTACGTTATTCACGCTTTGATTTGAACGAAAATAGCACATCCTTGTGTTGCGGTTGATACAGATGAGCATACGCAGTTTGCATCCATTGGATAATCTCTAAAATGGCTCTACACTGATGCAGAGGGACAGAGAGGAAACAAATTGTTGAAAAAAAGTTATTTGTATTTTCTTTGCATAAAAAATGTATTCTCGTCGCATCATAAAATTCGGATTGAACCACTGACGGCAGATGGACTATCCTGACGAATGCTTTTCGTACTTTTCTGTGCCTTGAAATTGACTACGTTTACATGCACATCAGTAATCTAATTAGTTACCTTATTCTGAATAAGCCAATATTATGATTAAGGTGTTTACATGAGTTGCTTTTAGAATAATCTTTTCATGTTCCCGTTTTACATGTTATTGTACATAGATCGATTAATGGCATGCGTCATTACGTCACCACGCGACACCATTCAACACCTCCTCCAGAACTTCACGTATAAACATATAGTTCGCCTTCGTGATGATGTCATATTACCAGCCCTGTGTCGTAAGTGTCGTGTGTTTGATATTAAAGATTATTAATTTGAGATTATCCTCGTCTCCGTGTTCCTCATTCCTCCCCGTTGTGTGCACCGTGACAGAAGACCAGACCTAAACAGTAAGCTGTGCCCATTCACCTTGTTTTTGTTTTGTTTGTTTTTTGTTTGTTCCTGTTTTTGTGTGTTCCGCGGCAAGGAAGTCGCCGCTCGTCATCCCGTCTCAGCCCACTGCAAGTCGGCGTGGGAGTTCGACGGGATCGCGGCGAGTGCCGTGAGTCTGATGTCCATGAGTCCATGGAGTCCACCACCATCCGCAGCTTCCTCAAGCCCGCCATTCGCGGGCAAATCACCGCCGCCATCCACGGCTCTAAAGTCACATTCGCGGGCTGCCGCTCGCTCAAGCCGCCGGCTGCAGCTTCCTTGAGCCCGCCGTCCGCGGCTCACCCGAGCCTGCCGGCCGCCGCTGACTCCAGCCCAGAGTTAGCCCAAGTGGATCCAGTTCCGTAGTCACAGCCAGGCGGCTCCTCTTGTTGTGGCCGCGGAGGCGATTTCTTAGCCGCCTGTCGCGGAACTGGAAGCGGTTGCTGATTCCCAGAATGGACCTCAGCTTCCGAGCATAACCCAAGGAGGGCTTCCTGTTCCTGTGTGTAGCCCCGGAGGGCTCCTGATACCCCCTAAACTACCCCATGGATTTTCAGTTGGGGGATAGTAGAGCTCCGGCTATAGTGGCGAGTGGACCGAGTGGACCGAGGCCAAGGCCACGAAGACCACCTGCTATGGCCTCCTGAGCTACCAGCTCCACCATGGCTCCGGAGTCCCCGGATGTGTCCTGGGGGCCCCATCCTGTAAGCCCTCCCCACTACTGTTACGGCGCGGGTCGCGCCTTCCGGGAGGGAGGAGCTATTTCAGTCCTGTGTTGTAGGTGTCTTGTGTTTCCTGCCCTGTTGTGTCCATATTTGATTAGTTTCCTGTCCTCGTCTAGTGTGATTATTAGTTAATTATGTTCAGCTGTGTTTTAGTTATTATCTGTAATTAACTGTTGTATTTAGGTCCTGTCTGTTCAGTTAGTTTTTTCTGGTCTACTAGTTACTCCCAGTGTTCCTGTGTGTCTGCCCTGCCTTGTCTTGCCCTGCCTTGTTTGATATTAAAGAATGTGACACAGATACAGTTTTGGGTATTTTTTCATTATTCATTTTCTGAAAGCTTCAAGTGCAGTTAATTATTTGTATGTCATAAAGACAGACCGCAGCGTTGAAGCTCTTTTATTTGCCATCAAATGGTTGACCACTGCCGTGTGTGTATCCTGTCGAAAAATGCGGCGAAAAGTTCTACACGACGGTAATAGTTTGATTAAGGTGTTTACATGTCTGTACTGCACTTCAATAATACGACTAAAATTTGAAAACTCCACATATCTTAATTCGATTGTGTCTTTACTTCGATTATGACTTTAGCCGGATTAAGGTAATCAAAAATCTCTGTGTACATGGTAGATACTTAATCAGAGTACTGTCTTACTCGTATTAAAATCGGGGATTGATTTCCATGTAAATTCCATGTAGTGTGTCATCGAGACGTGATTTCAGGCCTGCCCAAAAAATCCTGAACACTAATGGTGAAAAACTGTTTAACGGTCTAACTCCACAATTCAGAATGACATAGTTTACAGACTTTGTAACAGGTTTTCAACAATGCATTTCAAACATAAATGTGAAAAATGTGAGTAAAATGTGTTTACTCCCTGATTTCCGTTTACACAGACTTTGATCAAACACACCCGAACAAGCTAATCAAGGTCTTCAGTATTGCTAGAATGTTACAGGCAGGTGAGTTTGATCAAGGTTGGAGCTAAACTCTGCAGGAAAGTGGATCTCAAGGACCTGAGTTATTCCATATGCTGTTCAGATATGCCAGTGGTTCTCTATTCCAGTCCTGTGGTACCACTGCTCTGTATGTCTCTCTTATCTGACGCCCTCGGTTCAGTTCATAGATCCCCTTCTAACGAGCTGATGATCTGGATCAGGTGTGTTAAATAAGGAAGACATACTCTGTGCGTTCCAAACGGGATATATCGCCCTCCGTAGGGCACTTCAGAATGAAAACAATCATGGCCGCCATATGGAAGGGTCGTTCCAAACCTAAGTGCTCAAAACTAGCCACTTCAAAAGGCCCTTCGGAATTAAGGATTTTGAAGGGTACAAATGATGGACACTTCGGGCTCCCATGATCCTTTGCGCAGATTCTTTGCATGATGACGGCGCCTCCGTGTGGGCAGGGGATGATGACGCAGAAGGGCACTTCAAGAAACAGTTGTTTGGTTCCCACACCCTTCGAAGCTCTCATTCCGGAGGGTAAACCCTTTGAAGGGATTAGGGCATAGGGATGAGCCCTTCCAAATTGAATGCAGGGACAAAATGTGCAAAGCAGTGGAACCATTGAGAACCACTGAGAATTTTTATGAGAATACTTTTGCGTATTTTCTTTGCACTAAGTTTAAACAGTAGTTAGATGATATGTGCACTATGCAAATATTGTTGCATCAGCAGATGATGTTGTTAGACTCACCAATCAGTGGGATTTTATCAGCTGTAGAGGGCAGCGTGTCATTAAGAATCAGCAACAACACAGAAATAGACAGCAGTAAAGTCACTTTAAAGCTCAGCTTGTCTGTTCCACTTGCATCTATGAAGAAGGACATCAGATCCAACACACAGAAAAAAAATACTGGAAGTATGATGTTGATGACATACAGCAGAGGTCTCCTCTTTATGGTGATCTGCCATGGACAAACAGAAAACATCTAAACAAGTGGTTCTCAGCCATGTTATGGAGCCCAAACACCAACAAAAAAAACTGAGGTACATACCAATCCATCATATTTGTGTACCGTTACACACATAATATACCATTACACCCCTTTTATATAGTATAATATATAAAAACTGGGTCCCAGACAGTTTTGTCCTCAGTTTCCATGAGGGTCCCATATGGGTCAGCCCAAATTAGTTAATGAGATTAACTCTGCTCAGTATGCATACTACAGAGTAAAATGAGACCGAAGCAGCATTACAATTCATTAGATAATTCAGTGATAAATTAAGTAGTGATTGAGCATTACTGACCAACACCAGCTTAAGAACAGAGAGACGAGCAGAAACAAAACAACTACAATTGACTTCTGGTTAAAGCCTGCGAATAACAACTGCAAATAAAAGACATTAAGTCTATCCACATGAAGCCAGATCCACAAAAAAAATTATCCATTTTTTTTTTCATCTCAAAAAATATCCGCGTACACACGAAACCGACACAAAACGATGCAGTATACATGCCAGACTAGTATGTGGGGCTGTAATTCTGCCACAGAGATACACTATAAACAGAGAAGAAGACTTGGACTATGTGCATAAATACAAATTAACATGGAACAATACATTTATTAATCTGGGTTAATGTTGTTGTTGCTGTTACGTGCAGGGGGCGATTCTAGGATTTTTTAATGGGGTGGCACAGGGGGGGGGGGGATGACATGTGGGTTGTCATAAAAAGGGCACTGCACAAGTGCCTGGACAACTCATCTCTTTATAAATAAAAAATAAAAAATCAAATGGTTGACCACTGCCGTGTGTGTATCCTGTCGAAAAATGCGGCGAAAAGTTCTACACGACGGTAATAGTTTGATTAAGGTGTTTACATGTCTGTACTGCACTTCAATAATAATTAAATTAAATTATTTGCCATCAGATTTTTTTTTTGTTCCAAAGACAAACAAAGGTCTTGCGGGTTTGGAACGACATGAGGGTGAGAAATGAATGACAGAATTTTCATTTTTGGGGAACTATCCCTTTAATCCAGGTATTGGATTGGTGCGTAACTTCCAAAAATTGGCAATTACATAATAAAAATTCATGACTTAAACCACTATCAGTTCATTTAACACAGTGTACCATTAGGAAGATTTTCCCCAAAAATCAGCATGAAAAATGTGGGTTCATATGTAGATCCATAACATTTGATGAAAACATACTGAAATACATTTTCTTGATATTCCAAATGAGGAAAAAATAACTTTTCAACTGCTTCATGACAAGAGGTTGCTTTAATTATATGTGTGCAAGAGCTCAAAAACTACAATTTGATGAGTAAAGTGCATACTGATTATGAAGCTAGTAATAAAACAAACCATAGCTTTAAAGTGCAGCCTGCCAAGACAGAGAAAATAAGAGGCTGTCATTTTAAATTACGTGAAAGAGTTAAAAGCTCCTTTTCCGAAACAAATACTTTGGATAAGAATGTTGAATATGGAATTTTAGAAGGGCTGAACTTTGCTTTGATTAATATTTGTAATGGCACACACGCCCATCCAGATCACAGGTGCAAGGTTGTGCCAGTGCCCACAAGGGGAATGCATTTCAACTAGGATTAAAACAAGCGGTAATTTCCTCCTGCCGCTTCCTATTATGTACCAAGAACAGCATCAGGAGAGGGGAAGATTATTCAACAAGAGGGAAACATCTGTTTCAGTCATGGGTTTTTCCACAACAATCAACTCATAAGGAATATTACATTGGTGGCACGTGAGAATATCCTGAAAACAGCACTCCAAACTTAGTAACTAATCTTGAATTCGCAACATGTATTGCATTTGTATACAGAAAACAACTGACCTAAGATCAGTTTCTAACAATAAAGCATTGAAGTGAAATAATTTATCTTCAATTGGCTGGAGCTTCATTGATCTTATGTCAAGAACTGTGGTATTTCAGAAGGAGATGTGCAATACAATCCCTCACATTTCTGCCAGTTATCGTTTTGAAACTTCACTTACAACCACTGCTTTAGGTTTTGAAAATATTTGTAATGTTAATAAGGTGGAATGCAAAACAAGATGATAGCAGAGGCTATGTAACATGCAAATGATCCGTGCTCTTAATGTAGGTGTGTGTGATACACATGGACAAGGCAAATAGAGTCAAAGCTCCAGTGTTGAGCGTCAGTAAAATTACAGCAGGCCTGTTTCTGTGTGACTTCTCTCAATCCAGCATTAACGGGGGCTGTTGACTCAGCAGAACATTCATTTAGTCATTTCAGCACAGGTGATGAACACTGATGATGATTATTATGAAGGAAGAGACCAAGAACTGCTGACAGTGTGGTACATGATGATGATGTGGAGGTGGTTTACTAAGCATTCTTTGCCAGTAGTCATTAAGCTAACACTTTTATCCAACTTGACTAACAGTATACTTATTACTGGTTTAGTCCTCCAGGAGTAACCTGGGGTTAAAGTGTCTTCAACAAGGGTGCAATGATGATAGCTTATCATGATTTCAAACCAGAAATCTTCCAGTTATCAGAGCTTTGGCTACTATTGTGTCATTTTCACGACAAATAAGCACATTTTCAGCGAATTAAAAAATCCTTGTTTCTATTAAAAGCAACACAAAAAAATATATTACAATTATTATAAATATACTGTATTTAGAATTTACATCTGTACATTTAAACTTAATTTAATGTATTAATTTTATTATTTTTAAATACAAAACATGGTATTACAGAAACACAATAATTTATTTTGAGCTATTTTGTGTTAAAATACTTTTGTAATGCTTTATTGGCCAAAAGAAGTAATTTTTTTAGAATGCATACAGCTTAAACTGTTATTCAACACCACACACACACACAGGAACATGCTACACATTTTGTTCTCATACAGGACGAAAAGGAAACTCACACCCCATGCTTTGTTCAGTAATGCCTCTTTCCTCCTATCCCAAACTGTTATCGGTTTCCCCAGAATCCCCTCCCACTCTATTTCACTGAGATCACGTGCTGCTGGCATGTGATTGACCGTATCCGTCTGAGATACGCAGGCGCTGCAGGAGATAAGGTGACAGATTAACAGCACAAGCGATGCCTAGAGATGTTCTCCTGCAGCATGGCGCTTTGGCTCAAGTCCGTTCATCACCATTTGAAAAGAGCTGGAGCCTTTCCATTTCCCCGTTAAGACACTTTAAAGAGTCCATAAAAACAAAATTTGTGTTTTGAGGCTTTAAGTCCACATCTATTAGCTTTGAGATCAGCTTTATGCTAGAGGGATTTTTGAAATTCAATTATCAAACTCTTTTAGGAAATCAGGCCAAGTATACAGAGCTTGTTTGAAGGGGTTTACATATATTTTGCTGAATATTTTTTTTTTCAATCAGTCTCCTTGCTGCCTAAGCAGCGGCAGAAACTGAGTCGCGGGGGGCAGAGGATTGTCCCAATTCCCTCAAGAAAAGGGACAAACGAGAGCAGAGCTTTCTCAATGAGAAACGCTCACAATGAACGCACTCTGTTCCCTCAAGAACAGAGCAAGCGTGCTCTTCGCCCAAACACATAACGCAAAGATCATGTGCGTCATCTGGTGTCAAAAAGCGCTGACACGGATCCACACACTTCCTAAAACGTTTCACGATAAACATTTATTTTTTATCTACAATGACTTCTGAAGACAAAAAAGTGGATGATGTATCTCACAGGTTCTCCTTTTATACCCGCAGTTGCTCATTAGCTTACGTCATGGACTTCCGCCTTCCAATGTCAAGTTTGTTGTAGTATTTCATTCATGCTTCAGACACCGGACACCCTGTAGGCGTTCCCCCTAGCGCCCTCTAGAGGACACAGTGTAGAGTTCCTTTTCGATCGGGAAACGTAACATAACAATTTAGATTTTAAGCAGTGCTGGTGTATCGCGGCAACACAAATAAGCAAAAACTGTAAAGAAATTTCAACATACATTTTCAGCTTTTTAACAGGCCTATAATTATAATTTAATACTTACATTGAACAGAGACGTGGTCTGCAGCCTGCGAAATCGTACTTTTCCTTTTTGAGCTGTGTAATTGACAGCACTCCAAACCAATAGCATCATATTCGAGAACTGATTGGCAGCAAACCAGACTAAGAGTAGGTGTGTTCTACTTCAAGCGTTGCTACGCTGCCGATTAATGTATGAAATTAGCAGCAGCACGTGGGATTTTAAATGCACCCAGTCTTCACCCACAGCGCAAATGTTATACTATGATCAGTCTGCGCTGTTGTGTGGGGCACAAAGGGGGGCCAACCATATTTTGAGGAGGGCCGGTGCCACCCCGTTGGAGAGTGATTGTTTTAGTTGGGCAGTTGGAGTTGTTTAATCATCCTCTGCTGAGATCTTGAGAGATGTAATGTCTTTTATTTGCAGTTGTTATGCAGGCTGGGACAAAAAAAAAATCGGCCCTGGCATTTTTTGGTCCAGGTGGCTCACCACCACTTCTATATATATACTACCAGTCAAAGATTTTTGAACAGTAATATTTTTACTGTTTTTTAAGAGGTCTCTTCTCCTCACCAAGTCTGCATTTATTTGATCCTAAATACAGCAAAAGCAGAAATATTGTTAAATATTTACACTATTTAAAATAACTGTTTTCTATCTGAATATATTTTTAAATGTAATTTATTCCTGTGATTTCAAAGCTGATTTTTCAGCATCATTACTCCAGTCACACGATCCATTAGAAATCATTCAAATATTCTGATTTGCTGCTAAAAAAAACATTTTGTTGCTGCTCAAAAAATATTTATTACGTTGAAGACAGCTGAGTAGTATTTTTGTCAGGTTTCTTTGATGAATAGAAAGTTCAGAAGAACAACATTTATCTGAAATACAAATCTTTTGAAACATTATAAATGTCTTTATCATTATTTTTGGTCAATTTAAAGCATCCTTGCTTAAAAAAAGTATTAATTTCTATAATTTATTTCCTCTGCCAAAAATAAAATACAAAAATATACTAACTCCAAGCTTTTGAATGGTGTAGTGTATTATGTTACAAAAGCTTTTTATTTCAGATAAACGCTGATCTTTGGATCGTTCTATTCATCAAATAATCCAGAAAAAAGAATTACTCAGCTGTTTTAACTATTGATAATAATAATATGTAAATATGTACAAAAATGTAATGAACAGCAAATCAGCATAGTATAATAATTTCTGAAGGATCATGTGACACAGAAGACTATGTAAGTAATGATGCTGAAAACTCATCTTTGATCACAAGAATAAATTACATTTTAAAATATATTCAAATAGAAAGCAGTTGTTTTAAATAGTTAAAAACTATTCCACAGTATACTGCTTTTGCTGTATTTAGGATCAAATAAATGCAGGCTTAGTGAGCAGAAGCGAATTCTTTAATAAACATTCAAAATCTTAGGCTACTGTTCAAAAACTCTTGACTGGAAGTGCAGATATGTAGCCTATCATTGCATCAGTTGTCTTGGATAAGAATAAAACGTAAGGTCCGACAATACCGTCTAGATTTATTCGCATTGGTCCATGGAAACCTATATGAACACACTTGACTTGACAACAAAAATTAGCGGTGGATGAATTTACATTTTATTAAAAAGTGTTATTTCACACTCATGGCGCGCACACACATTAGGATAGATTTAGGAAAGATGCCTGCCTCCGTTGCGAGTCCCTATCAAGCACTTTGCCGATTCAACTGCTCTCCTCTCCTCCTCCTGCCTGGCTCTTTGGCCTGCATCATTCACCGCAGAGCAAACCTGTTCTTAATAAAGCTTCTGTGAAAACGTGGGAAAAGCCGACGAAGAAGAAGTTGGGGTGAAGCGATCTTTATATAGGTGGAGCAAAATACTTAATCGCTCTGCCTATAGTGCATTGTGATTGGGTGGTTTATGCTGTCAATACAGGCGACAAACCAATGGGCCACTGGCTGCTCGCTGTCCCTGTGTGATGGCAAAAAAACAACAACATTCTGTTGGCCCCTTGAGGCCAATTCACACCGCACAGACAGACGCCAACAAACTCCAACAAACAAGTTGGTTCAAGTTGGCTGTTGGATTTGGAATCTTATGAAAAATAACTGTCATGTTCACACTGCACCAACAGACACCAACCAACTCTATATCTATAAGCATGTTCAGTTGGGTGAAAACAAACTCCAACCAACTACAACCAATGCCAACAGGGGTAACACACCGATCCAACAAACTCCAACAGACTAGTTTATTGGAGTTTGTTGGTGTTTGTCTGTATGGTGTGAATTGGCCTTTGAGTGTGTCGGCCCACCAGGAAAATGCCTGGTATGCCCGATTACCAATCCAGCCCTGAAGTCAATAGTAGTTGTGTTTCTCATCTCTTTTTTCTTGAGCAGGTGTTCATCACTAATACTCAATCAGCACGCGATTAATCATTATCTAATGAACAGCAATACTGCTTCAGTCTTATTTTTAGCACTCTGTAGTATGCATACTGAGCAGTGTTTAGTTCATTAATTCATCTGGGCTGACCCATGTGGGGCCCTCACTAAAACTGAGGACAAAACTGGCTGGGCCCCGATTAGATAGCCTAGGTACCACCCATCTGGGCCCCACATGGGTTTACTGGCTGAGTTGCAGTTTCTTATTGACAGGTAAGCTAAACTTAAGTCTTTGCCACATCCCCAGATAAAATAGTAAGATATTGTAAATATAATAATAATTGCAAGGGTGTGATGAGTGTAAGGTGCATTTGCAAAGGTATAAACATTTAAAAATATTTTTATATTGAAAATAAAAACATAAAAAAAAAATATTGGTTTATTTAAACATACATTAAATAATGAAGACAGAAGGTTAAGTCAAAATAAAATGAACATGCAATGCACTACAAATGTGACCCTGGACCACAAAACCTCTTAATATTTGCAGAAATAACAAAAATACATTGTATGGTTAGTAAAAAAAAATGATTTTTCTTTTAATACGAAATATTATTAGGACATTAAGTAAAGATCATGTTCCATGAAGATATTTTGTAAATTTCCTACTGTAACTATAACAAAACTTACATTTTGATTAGGAATATCTATTGCTAAGAACTTAATTTGAACAACCTTAAAGGTGATTTTCTCAATATTTAGATTTTTCTTGCAGCCTCAGATTCCATATTTTCATATAGTTGTATCTCGGCCAAATATTGTCCTATTCTAACGAACAATACATCAATGGAAAGCTTATTTATTCAGCTTTTAGTTTGTGTATAAATACCGCTCGAAAAATTGACCCTTATGACTGGTTTTGTGGTCCAGGGTCACAAATATTGTTTAGTGAAGTTTTGTTCACACATCAAATGAAAACAGCACAGACTGAAAAAAAAAGAAATCTCAATTCATCAAAATTAAGATTGATTAAAAAATGAAAAATTTATATTGTCAACCCAGCCCTTTGGTCAATGATTTTAGTTGTGGTTTTTATCATTTTATTTATATATTTTGAATTCTATTACACCCCAAACCTTGTGCATGTACCTGATATATCAGCTGATCCTTCATATCCCATTCATAGCCCACAGAAATATTAGACTTAACCATATTTATACTGAGGAGCTCCCACTCTCCCTGGGCCTGAAAGGTCTGCTTTGACTCGTGGGTTACCCAGTCTGAATCCGCAAATGTTAGAACTATAAGCTCCTCAACTGTGGGAACAGATACAATAATTGTATTAATTTATATGAACTCAAACATATATTAGAAGTAAAGATGTTTGTTTGTCAACATTTATTCATGGGTTTTTGATGTACTTGAATAAGCTGAAGATTGAAGCGTCATATTGCAGCTGTGGATATCAAATGGAAACTTGTGCAGGTCCATCTTACAGGCTGTAGTTAGAACTAAAATTTCAGACAAGACTGTAAATGCATAACTGTGGAACTGGACATATGGAGACTCTTTTGTTCCTAACTCTGTCTTGATGCTAAATGGACAAAAGATAAAAAATTGATTATTGGAGACAACAGGTTCACAAAACTCATCAAAGTAGTTCAGACTACTGAAATACAAAACATTCTGTCATGAAACTCTAAGCTGATAGGTCTTTGACTCAATCTACTAGTAATCACAATGTTATCAACATGGTGGTTGTTTTTTGTTGAATTAACAGCTACTTATCCTACTGCTCAACATTCAAATAGGCTACTTGACCAGTGTTTGCTGGTCATCTAAATCATCATCTAAGAATACACTTTAACTCCATGCGATGTGCATATTGCTCATTAATTCCTAAATGAGCAATCATAAACGAGTATTACACTGAGCTTTTAAGTTTTAAACTTACATTCAGTGCAGGAATGAATGACTAAAGAATGAATGTGGCCTAAAAACCCATCAGGACAAGATGAAATGCATGGTGCACGTAAGCACATTACTTCTGGTGAGACGCAGGATGAGCCCGGCCTGGAGACACCCTACAGTGCCCAAAAACTCCAAGCACAAAACTCTTTGGCTCCATGTAATGTAGTTCAGAAGCTTCTGATCAAGTGGCCTGTGGAAAACCAGTATAGAGCATCGCTCCCTTTTAACTAAAATGTGGCAATAATCATTAAAGGAGACCTATTATGCCCCTTTTTACATAATGTAAAATAAGTATCTGATGTCCCCAGAGTGTATATGTGAAGTTTTAGCTCAAAATACCCCACATATAATGTTTTTATAGCTTGTTAAAGTTGCCACTTTTAGGGTATGAGCCAAAATGCACAATTTTTTGTGTTTGTCCCTTTAAATGCAAATGAGCTGGTGATCCCGGCCTCCTTTTCAGTAGAGGGCGGAGCTTCAAGGACTCATGTTCCAGCAATACTGGCAACTACAAAAAATGTGTGGTGGGCAGAGTGAGGCTTAGTGAAACACTGAAGCAGTCGAAGCAAATGTGTTGAGGCTTCGAAACATTTCGACACCGTCTCTACGGTGACACCTAGTGGTCATTTTCAAGTATTGCTCTGAAACAGCGTCGACAAAGATACAGTTAGGCAAATTGACGAATTAGAACGTATGTTGTGTTATTTAATCCACGAGTGATTTGGGGGAGTGGTTAGTGCGCTTGACTGGACTGCTGTCTCCTTGGGTTCGAATCCTGGATGAATCAGTCATCTTTACAAAATTATAATAAACAATTATGAAATGAAAAATAGACAATAAAATACATCAAGCCACAATGTCTTACTTTTTTTTTTACATATTAAGATTTTTTTTTAAAAATATTAATAGTTCTGCTCTTGATGGACTTAGCCTACTTCTTTTTTTACATAGAATTTCTCCAGCCTTTGAAAAAATCCTCTCACAAAAACCCACGAGGTGAAGATGCGTTAACTCCACTTGTTTATTTGTGGGAGTTAGGTTGAGACAGATGTGCAATTGTGTGATTTGTTACCAACCCTGTCAATCAAACGCAGAATCGGCAGGTATGCCACGTCTCGAAACACTTGTGTCATGCCCCGATTCCACCGTTGGGCCAGAAGCTCCGCTGTGCCTCACTAAAAACCCCATAATTCAGAATAATATCAGAAAACTAATAAGTCCCTGGAACAAGCATGATCACAAAACAAACATGATAAATGCACCGTTTGTTTGCATGCTTTGTTAAAGATTTAAATACAAAAGCATCAATGTTTACAATAATAAGTGATACATGATCATAATTAATTAATTTATCAGGATGAAAAATTTGTCACAATAAAGCGGTATGAACCATTATTTCACAAAATAAAGAGGACACATACATTCAGTCGAGTCTGTTTCTGTTTATTTGTAGTCACATTATACATCACATTTAGAAAATATGATAATTTCTATATTTTTCCATCAAAAATATGAGCTGAGTAGAAAAGGGAGCTCCCGAACAAAAGCCATTATTATATTTTTTATGACATTCGCAGAGCTAAATTTTTGAGACGACACTTATGACAGATAAAATGTTACTAAATAAATACACAATTGTTATAGAGAATGAGAAGCTGACGTCTGTGTTTTTTCCAAGCAGTCGTATTTACCATGTTTACTGTGGTAACATTAATGGCTTGCGTGCATAGTCTTTTGCATCGCTTAAGATCTCAAACAGAAGTTATTTCAAACACTCGCTGCTGTCTTTATTAAATAATCCGAGACTATAGTGCATCTATAGTGCACTTCTGTTTTTATGCTGCACAATACTGCAAAAAAAAAACTGCAATTAAAGGCATGTCTAAAAAATAAATTACTGCCTAGACAGCAACATAGTTGACACTGGTTGCTGTCTGAGTGGGTATGTAGTATTCTTAAAACTCATATCCAGATCATCCTGCATCAGTTAACTGTGTTGCATCCAACTAAAAGTAGACAAATTCTCTTAAGCCATATTTACAATTTCAACATTTACAAGTGCAACATCCAAACCAGAAGTGGCCCTCATCTGCTTTATAATATATGGGGCATATTTGCCATGTCAAATGTGGGACAAGTTAGGCTCACAGCCACACTATCCAGTGCTCTCTATGACATTTCTTTGCCAAAACTGGCCCAGATACTGTTTAGGATAACTGGGCCACATTTGTGCCATCATATGTGGGCCACTTTAGACTCACAGCCACATTAGCTAATGCTCATCGTGCCATATATTTGCCAAAACTGGCCCACATATGTTTTAGGATAACTGGGCCAACATTTGTGGCATCATTTGCGGGCCACTTTAGACTCTCAGCCAAATTAGCCAGTGCTCACTGTGCCATATTTTTGCCACAACTGGCCCAAATATGTTTTAGGATAACTGGGCCACATTTGTGGCATCATATAATGGCCACTTTAAGCTCACAACCAGATTATCAGGTACTTACCATGCAATATATTTGCCAAAACTAGCCCAGATAAGTTTTAATATACTTTGCTGAAACAAATGTGGACCATATTTGGTTTACACCCTGATTAGCCTTTGTCGATAGTGCCATATTTTTGAAGTGACCAAGTCAACAGGTGATTATAACTGCCACGCAGCTAGAGCAACACAGCACTTTATGGAAAGAGAAATAACCTATAGCTCCCGTTCAGCAGCCTCGAAGAGTAGTTCAAGGTCTTTCGCACCAGAGAGGTGCTACTCTATTGGGGCTCCAAGGAGTCAAGGGTGGCATTGGCATGCTTCACCGTGCAGTAGTGATGTGCGGATGGTGGTTGTATCCGAGGGGCGGGTCGGGTCGGGTGGGTCAATGTAATAAAAAATACATTCTAAGTAATTGAGGTTGGGTCTCGGGTGGATGAGATAAATCATTAGTGATACAAATTTCCTCTAAAATATGAACGTGTTTTAAATTCGTTTTTTTCATCAGGCAGACAGACACACACATTTCCTTTTACTGTGTGTTCGCCTGTTCGGTAATTTTCAGTGACAGATACAGTGACATTCCAGATAAAGTTTGAATGGAGTAAAGCATGTGTTTATTCTATTAAGAAAGTGTAGACTAGAATCTGGATAAAGAATAACTTTAGTTTTTTAATTAAATGATAAATTAAAAGTAGCCTATGATCATTGTATTGGCCTGGTACTGTTACCCCTTATGGCCCGACGATGTTTTGTTCCGTCCTCCACATGGTGCCAAATCACACCAGGAGCGAATCAACTGGATTCGCGAGACTACGAGATTATGGGATGCTTCTGAAATGTGCCGCGTCGTGGCTGGTAAAATCAAAACCGCCGCTCCCTATATACACTTAGTATGCAGTCTGAGTAGAGCACCAACTCCCAGGGGGGCAAACTAAAACAAAAAACCTTTCGTTCTATATTAATATTAAACTAACATATACATGCACATAAACACAAATCTAAACATGAATACATATATAATGATAAAAAAAAGCATTTTACGGTAAACGCAGGCTACGTGCGGCATTCCCGCATCCGCGCGCACGTGACCGATCGCACTATGTTTGCAGCTGAATGCAAATTAACATAATTGATAGGCAACTATGAAGAGACATCAGCAGTCCAGCACCGAAAAATAAATAAAACCAAAAATAAGAAGATGAAGCCTTCAGGTACATTCATAATCCATTGGACCTTTTCTTTTGCTGTTGAGGTTAATAACGTGTTTTAATGTCGGTAATAACTTAATAACTACCATCAACACATCTAAAATTGTCTCTGAGTTTCCATGTTCCCTTCGAAAATTAGCCATGGTTTTACGAATAAAACCAAAAATCATAGTTCTTGTAGCCATGGATGATATACACAAATGAATGCTAGGCTACTTCAAATAATAGTTTACAAAGAATTAAGTGTAAATTAAAATATTTTTTGTGCTTATAAAACAGACCAACAACAGCCTTAAAATGACTTAAATGCATTATAAAAACAATGCAACAATAATGGTTAGTTAATTAGTAATGATATGTTTCCATTGCATAACACTGTTAAAATACATAATGTAATACAAAATAAACAATTTATGTATATTGCATATTATTACAAATGCCTTTAAAGAGAACCGAAGGCCTGGTAATTGCTGCTGTTACAGTTACAGGACGATCATATCCTTGTTGTATTGACAAAATATTTATAATTCAAATATCCACTTTATCTTTAAAACTCTTCAGGATCCTAATTTACTCCCGGAACCTGGCCGACCATCGCCACCACGTTGCGCAGGTCCTCCAGAAGCTCCGGCAGTTCAGTCTGTACCTCAAGCTAGAGAAATGCGAGTTCCATCGCCCCACGGTGCAGTTCCTGGGATACATCATCGGGAGGGAAGGTATCCAGATGGACCAGGGGAAGGTAACAGCTGTGGCAGAATGGCCGACTCCCCAGACGATTAAGGAACTGCAGAGATTCCTTGGATTCGCCAATTTCTACCACCGCTTCATCAAGGGTTTTAGTTTGCTCACAGCCCCGCTTACCACCCTGCTCCGCGGGAAGCCCAAGTCCCTGTCCTGGAGTTCCAACGTCCACGAAGCCTTCGACAGCCTGAAGACCGCGTTCAGCACGGCACCTATTCTCCGGCATCCAGACCCCCATGTACCATTCGTGGTGGAAGTAGACGCCTCCACCACAGGGGCCGGGGCTGTGCTATCCCAACTGTTTGGTAAACCTCCACGCCTCCAGCCTTGCGCATACTATTCCAAGAAACTGACCTCAGCGGAGCAAAATTATGATATCGGAAACAGGGAGCTACTAGCCATCAAGCTTGCCCTAGAAGAGTGGCGGCACTGGCTGGAGGGAGCAAACCATCCTTTCACTGTCATCACCGATCACAAAAATCTCCAATACCTCCGGCAAACGAAGAGGCTCAACCCCAGACAAGCCCGCTTTGCTTTGTTCTTTACCAGATTCGATTTTACCATCACATACAGACCTGGAAACCGAAACTGTAAAGCTGATGGTCTATCCCGAGTACTTTCACCCAATTCTCCCACGGAACCCGAGCCAATTCTCCCTCCAGCCCTCATTTTCAACCCCATCATCTGGAACATCGACCAGGACATCAGAGCCGCCACTCTTACGGAACCTGCTCCGCTGGGAGGTCCAGAAGGGAAAACCTTCGTTCCAGTCTCCATACGGCAATCCCTTCTGGACTGCACAAAGTACAGTGCTCTGGACATCCAGGCAGCCAACGGACCCTCTTGCTCCTCCAAGCTCGGTACTGGTGGCCCAGTATGTCCCGTAACACCATCAGGTACGTCCGCAGTTGCTCAGTCTGTGCCATGTCCTCGACTCCTCGTCATCTACCGGTGGGCAAGCTCGTACCTCTCCCCATTCCTCGACGACCCTGGTCACACATGGGAATAGATTTTGTGACTGACCTTCCCAAATCTGAAGGAAAGACCTGCGTCCTCATAGCAGTGGACCGCTTCTCAAAAGCGTGCAAACTGATCCCCCTCCGAGGATTACCCTCGGCCCTAGAGACGGCCGAACACTTGTTTCAGCAGGTATTCCGGAACTTCGAGGTGCCCAAAAACATTGTGTCTGATCGCGGTCCACAAGTCATCTCCCATGTGTGGAAAGCCTTCTTCCGCCTGCTAGGAGTCACGGTGAGCTTGTCCTCCGGTTACCATCCCCAGACAAACAGCCAGACTGAGCGGAAGATACAAGAACTCGGACGGTACCTCCGGGCATACTGCCAGGAGGATCAGCACAGCTGGCCTAACCCCGTTCCAGTGCATACTCGGCTACCAACCCCCGCTCTTCCCGTGGACGGGAGAGCCATCAGAGGTTCCAGCTGTAGCTGGTTCCGAGCGAGCGAGAGAGTGTGGGACTCAGCCCACATCCACCTCCAACACCCAGAGGACGGGGTCGCCCCCGTCACCGTGTAAGGGCGTCAGGAGCCACCCCTGGAAGAGGGGGTAGTGTCAGAGAGTCACAGTCTCAGTCACAGCCGCCAACAACAATCACCAGATCAGTCACCTGAGTTCTAATCACACGCACCTGCAACCTCTCATCAGCACTCCCAATAAGTACCATATGCTCTCTGACACTCATCGTCTGGTCTACGGTTCACTACCCTGAACAGTACCAGACTCTTTTCTATCTTACCCGTGACTTACTTACCTTATTGTCTCCCAGAACCCCTCCAGCGATCCTCCAGTGTGTGTCCTATTTTCCTGTGCTTCCCAGCTCCACAATTCCTGAGAAAGAGATTCTGATCAGTTCACTGCCGTGTCACATCGGGTTGGATCACCATACAAGTCACGCACCTGCTCCTCTCACCTCACGCAATTCAACCTGTCAATAAACCCTCTGTCTTGCTACTTACCTGTTTCTCCATGCTCTGTTTGTGACAATAATATATACATATATACATATCTATGGGTATAAAACAAGCACTGACTTGACTAGATCGACCGTGATCAGCTCCAGTGGCCGCGTTGGAGCCGTAATGTATGGCAGACGTGATGCGCAGATCAGCTCTCACATCACTGAATCTGCTGTTAAAAATGAACCATCCATTCATCATATCCTCATGCAAAACTAAGAATTAGTCTAATTAGAATCATTGTAATGTGACGATCGAGTGCGTGTAGTATATGCAGTGAATGGTTTAGCTCAGGATACCACCACACATCTTGTGTAGTGGTTACGCCCGCAAGTGTACTGCGCATGTGTCCTATATACCTGAATGAGTGGAGTTCAAGTGTGAAGTAAAAAGAAGTCAATGTGTGAACCCTGTTTTATTGTTAACAGCAAGTTTAACAAAAGATACAACATCGTGTCAGAATTGGAGGTACCCATTTACTAAGACCGCGCTCCTCAAGGAGTGACTGAAGATCACCGTGAGTGAACGGTGAAAAGCCTCTATGCTATATTATAAGAATGAGCTCAGCACGCTGAACGCAATGGACAAAATGGAAATGCTTCATCCGCCTCCGCTGATATCTTTGACTGGGAATGTGGCCGAAAATTGGCGTAAGTGGGAACAAAGATTTAATTTGTACATTACTGCCTCAGCGCTAGTGGAAAAGTCTGAGTCGAGACAGATCACTGTGCTGCTGCATTGCGTTGGAGAAGAGGCGTTAGACATTTATAACTCGCTTGTGATTTAATATGAGAATCCACAACGTAAAAAATTGTCAGAGGTCCTCGCAGCTTTTCGGACATACTGTGCCCCGCGAAAGAACACTGTCTTTGAACGGCATCAATTTTGGGCACACACATTTTCTGAGCAAGCAGGCATAACTTGTCACAGAGTTAAGAAACAAAGCACGCACATGTGAATTTGGGGAAACTGAATATCTCATGATATGAGACAATATAGTATTCAGCACAATTGACACTGGGCTTCGTGAACGACTGCTGTCCATACCTGATTTGACACTTTCAAAAGCTATTGACATATGCAGAGCTAAAAAAGTCACAAAAGCACAAGTCACAGCAATGGCAGCATCGTCAGAAGCACAATTTGTGCACGTCATTACAAAAAAGGGGTCACAGCCTGCTTACAGATCAAGTATGTTTTCAGTAAATAAACAAACTCCAAAGTCAAAAAGAGGACATGCAAAAAACTCTTCACAAAAAACATTCACCTCCCAAGACAGTGCCCTGCATTTAATGAAGTATGCAAAAAATGTGGCAAAAAGAACCATTTTGCCGTTGTGTGCAAATCAAAAGCTAAAATTAACACTCTTGATATATACACTGAACTGTCAGATGTAGACACACTGTTTATTGGTACAGTGATACAGTCAAACTGTGCTGACACAGGCTGGCACACAAATCTGCGCATGGCATGCACGATTGTTACCTTCAAGCTAGACATGGGTCCTGAAACGAATGTCATTCCAAAGAAAATCATTGATAGCATTCAGATTCCTGTAAACGTCCAGAAGACAAACGCGATGCTTGTTTCGTATGGAGGCACCCGCATCAAACCAGAAGATGTTGTTAAACTACATGTGCAAGCTAGAAACAAAACAACCGACATGGTGTTCTTTGTGACCACAGCATCGGACACAGCCTTGCTGGGGAGACAGGCATGCGTGCAGTTGGACCTCAATAGGAAAGTGGAGACACTCAGACCTTCACCTCCCACCACAAAAACTGAGCTCCTCAACCGCTATGCATCAGTGTTTGAAGGATTAGGCCAGTTTCTGGGATTGCATCATATCCACACTGATCCTAATGTTCCTCTTGTCATACATGGCTGCAGGAAGATCCCATATGCAGTCCATGATCGACTTCGTGAAACGCTGGAAGAACTGGAGACCAGGGGTGTGATAAGCAAAGTTTCAAAGCCTACTCTATGGGTGAGGAGTCTGTGCATCACAGAAAAGAAAAACGGAGTCTGCTTGGACCCTAGAGACTTAAACAGGGCTATACTCCGTCAGCACTACAACATACCCACCCTGAAGGACATATGGAGCAAATTAGCCGGCAAAAAGCTGTTTACGATTCTGGATGAGAAGTACGGCTATTGGCAGATTAAATTGGATGAGGAGTCAGCAGACTTGTGCGCGTTCAACACGCCATTGGGCAGGTATCGCTTCCATCGTATGCCTTTTGGCATCAAGTCAGCGAGCGAAGTCTTTCAGTGCTTGAACTCAGAGAGTTTTGGGGACATAGAAGGTGTCTTCATGGTGGCCGATGACATGATCATAGCAGCAGCCACCAAAGCAGAGCACGATGCCATCCTAGAAAAGGTGATGAACAGAGCAGAAAGTCTAAACGTCAAGTACAACAAAGACAAGCTACAATATATGGTCAATGAGGTGTCTTACCTAGGCCACGTCATTACATCAGAT
The DNA here is from genome assembly GCA_027474115.1 of Schizopygopsis malacanthus. Taxonomy (NCBI): domain Eukaryota; kingdom Metazoa; phylum Chordata; class Actinopteri; order Cypriniformes; family Cyprinidae; genus Schizopygopsis; species Schizopygopsis malacanthus. The sequence goes on along the minus strand of JAPDDM010000117.1, from coordinate 184,147 downwards.
GGAGTGAAACCTGATGAATCAAAGGTATCTGCAATATCACAGCTTCCCCCTCCCACGGACAGAATAGCACTTCAGCATCTGCTTGGTGTGACACGCTATCTGTCGCAATTCGTACCTAATGAAGCTACCCTCACTGCACCACTCAGGCTGCTGCTAAAAAAAATATTTAGACTGGCAATGGCATCTAAAACAGCAGGCCGCTCTAGAATGGCTGAAAACAGCCATAACAACGGCACCAGTCCTCAGACATTTTGATCCAAAAGAGCCCATAGAGGTGCAGGCAGATGCCTCAAAAGACAGCCTGGGAGCTACACTAATGCAGAAACAACAGCCGATAGCATATGGGTCAAGAGTTCCTGTGGCTCAGTGGTTAGAGCATTGCGTTAGCAGCGCAAAGCTTGTGGGTTCGATTACCAGGGAACACATGTACTGACTAAAAAATGTATTGCCTGAATGCACTGTAAGTCGCTTTGGATAAAGCGTCTGCTAAATGCATAAATGTAAATGTAAATGTAAGAGCCTTATCTGCAACTGAAATTAACTATGCCCAGATAGAAAAAGAACTGCTGGCCATAGTTTTTGCTTTGAGGAAATTTCACCAGTATGTTTATGGCGTTCCTGTCAGAGTCCAGTCGGATCATAAACCGCTTGAGGTAATATTATCCAAACCCATTGGAGCAGCACCAGCACTTCTTCAAAGAATGCTAATCGCAGACACGCTGTTCAGAGCGTACATTCCATCTGACGGAACTGAGAATTTAGACCTGAGTGAAGAAAAAATCATATACGCAGTAAATGGCGAATCGCTTTGTGGTATCATGCACAATATCCAACAAGCTACACAGTCAGATCCCGAGCTTGGCCTGATACGGAAGCTACATGAGCAGAGATGGCCAGACAGAAAGAAGAAGGTCCCGTTGGCCGCGCAAGCTTACTGGCCGATCAGACACGCAATTGGCATAGATGATGGTCTAATCATGAAAGATGATCGCATTATAAACCCTGCATGCGTTTGTAACCCGGGTAACCCTGGTTACCAGTGAAAATAAAATGAAAGAATGGATGGAAAACAATAATATATGCAAGTTAAGGAAGAATCTGAAATAAATTGCTGATTAAATGTGGCTATGGGCTCTTTAAGAGTTTGTAGCAGCAGTGAGTCAAGCCCCGCCTATCTTTGACTTGCTGAGTGCATGAAAGAAAGTTCTCGATTTTGCTAGAAAGAGAGATTAAGCGAATGAGATGAGGCAGCTACATGGAGCGATCTTCAAAAAGCCCCTCTATGAGCTGTTGCGGGAGTAAGAAGCGGATGAGGCGGAGACTTGTGAAACGGATCGATGCAGATTCACAGAGCATCAAAGTGCCACAAATGAACTTCCTTGTTTGAAAACATACAAATTCCTTGCCTTGGTGAGTTATAATTCAAATATTAACTTTGATATTTATGCAAGAAAAGTGACGCGAATCTGATAGAGAATCGAATAAGGTGTTTATATAGGCCGTGCTAGCCGAAGTGGATAGCACATGGGCTAAAGCTAACGCACGTGTGGAAATGCTAAGAAGCTAATGAAGTATAGTAAAGTATGGTATTTAAGTGTCAATGTGCTCAATACGTGTTAAAGTGTTGAGTTTGTGTGTTATTTGAAGTGCATACAAGTGATTTAATGATGAAATTGTTTGAACTGAAGATTAATTATTGTTCTGCCTTGTGTTTTTTGTTTTTACAAGGCTGGGTTTTTTTCGAGCACTTCTGTGATGAGTTCCTGGTTCATCCTGGACGCACAAATTGAAATTTGTACATGGCGAGCCACCCACGGAACTGTTTTCTGTTAACTGTGTTTTGAGCCATCAAACTGGTAGGAGGATTCTTTCTTTTACTTTTGGACAGACGGGACTCAGACTCATTGAAATCAGCTTTTGTTTTATTTTTTCCCTTATTGATTTCTCAACGAAAGACACTAACTGTGACCCTAAACTATTCTAAAGGAATCAACAGTCCTCTGAACTTATCAATTCAATTCATGAACTTGACAAAATTATTTTGTCAAATCTTGAGCCTCTGATTCACATTGGACAGACTATTGAGTTTTGAGGAGAAAGTGATTCATTTGCAACTGAAAGTGAAAATTCAGAATTTAATTCTGTATATTGAAACAAAGGGATTGTCTATTTGATCACATTTTGAGGTATTCAAGTTATTGAGCACTATTTTGTGTGAAAGCATTGTCTATTGTTTTCTGTAATTTTGTTGTGTTACAAGCAATCTGACACTGTTGAAATTTTGCAAGAGTTTATTTTATTATTTTATTATTCATAAGTGTATGAGAATCCATTTCTAATTGAGTCGAAAGTGTTCAAAACTGCTGTCCAACTGAGTCTAAGTACCTGTAAACAAAACCAACAAGAATGTGGATATTATCATTTATTGTACTTTGTTTATCTATGTGATTCATACATTTTGAGCAAAAAAGCTAAAGAGTACATTTTTCCTAATACAAAATCAAACTGAACCAGAAAACAGGCCTTTGTGTTGATTGTTCACTCACCCGCTGTGCTGTCTTCCTCTCTCGAGTAGTCGCACCTTTCTTCTGATCAATTGGCCCATACTGAACGTTACACTAGTGTGACACGCTAAACGCATACCACGCAACACGTTATAATCAGAAGTGCTGAAACGACTTCATGTGGCACACCAGGGTATACAGCACTCTTTGGAACACGCCAGATCATGCTTCCACTGGCCAGGTCTCAATGAAGCAATACGTCACATGGTGGAGGCCTGTAGTTCCTGTCAACAGAGTTCTCATAGAAAACATTTGGCGCATCATAAAGAGGAAGATGCGACACAGAAGACCTAAGACAGTTGAGCAACTAGAAGCCTGTATTAGACAAGAATGGGACAACATTCCTATTCCTAAACTTGAGCAACTTGTCTCCTCAGTCCCCAGACGTTTGCAGACTGTTATAAAAAGAAGAGGGGATGCCACACAGTGGTAAACATGGCCATGTCCCAACTTTTTTGAGATGTGTTGATGCCATGCAATTTAAAAATCAACTTATTTTTCCCTTAAAATTATTAAATGTTTACAGTTTAAACATTTGATATGTCATCTATGTTGTATTCTGAATACAATATTGAAATTTGAAACTTCCACATCATTGCATTCTGTTTTTATTCACAATTTGTACAGTGTCCCAACTTTTTGGGAATCGGGTTTGTATGCTAAAAGCAGCTGCAAAGTCTGGTAATGACTGTTATCTAGCCTTATTGACACTTCGCTATACTCCTGTCATGGGTCTCAAATACTCTCCTGCCCAGATCCTGATGGGGAGAGTCCTACGTTCCACCCTACCGACAAGCAAAGCTGTTCTGCAGCCTTACACATCTAAGCACATTCAGATAGAGCTGCAGCAGCGTCAGTCGAAGCAGAAAAGTTGGTTTGATAGAACGACAGCTCCGCTTCCTGCTCTCAGGCGGGGACAGAGAATATATATGAGAATCAAAAATACATGGAAACCAGCTGCTATTGTCAGTATCAGAGATGAGCACCGCTCATATGATGTAATTACATCATCGGGCACAATCTACCTTAGAAACAGGCGCCACCTAAGGCCTGACAGTTCAGTCCTACATGATACACAACCCAGTTCCCCCATGTACAGTGATGATGACCTGTGTGACACTGCAGCTCTTGAGCCTGTTCAAACTGAGTTACCCCAATGTGTGGAAGGAAGTACTGTCCCAGGTTCTCAACGCGCAAGAGCTGGACGTACCAGCAGACAACCTGCACGTTCAACAATTATGATCTTAATTAAGTATGCTTGACTAGTGTTTATGTTGCCTGCTCATAGCAAAATATTATTTACACAGTTCAAGTGTTTATAACATACTACCTTTGTTTCAGATTTGACTGAGTAACATTTTGTTCAAAGCTTAAGAAGGGGGATGTAGTATATGCAGTGAATTGTTTAGCTCAGAACACCCCCACACATCTTGTGTAGTGGTTACGGCCGCAAGTGTCCTGCGCATGTATCCTGTATACCTGAGGGAGTGGAGTTCAAGTGTGAAGTAAAAAAAAGTCAATGTGTGAACCCTGTTGTGCATGTATTATTGTTAACAGTGAGTTTAACAAAAGATACAACAGTGCGGGTCAGGTCGGTTATCTAAATCAGAGAAAAATATTGGTGCGGGTGTCTGGCAGGCGGATAATCTATTTGAAGCAGCGGATTCGGGGGACGTTTGAGCTCATCCGGGCATCTCTACCGTGCAGACATGCAGGAAGCAGAGAGCACAGGAAGGCCTGGAAATTGCTGAGTCCTGGCTAAGAGACAGGTGGACTTTGGTGGGCATGGTAGCTACGGCTGGGCAGGGTTAGAAACCAACCCACAACCCCACTATAATTCAGGCAGCTAGTCCTCGTGGAAGTGATTTGGCAGGCATACCTCCAGCAAATCAAATTCTTGAATACTATTATTCCTAGCCTAGCAAATCTTCACATATGGGGAAGGAATGATTCACCAGCCTGTCATCTATGCCCTGGGAGGGGTTCCCTACAGGGCCGCTTCAGCTGGTGGCATGATCAGGTGCTAAAGTCCACCGCATACCCTTTTTTCAGCAGCATGAACCTGGCACCATAGACTGCTGTTATGTTCACTATCACTACTTGAGAAATTATTGTAATTGTTAGTAATAATATTTTATTTTTTTAATGCCTAAATTAAAACTACAGGATTTTTCAAAGTCATTTTTATACCTTTCCACTATAACAATGTCTGGAGTCCACACCATGTCTTTCCGGGCTGAAAATGTTTTCATTCCACAAAACTCAGGGCTGTTCCAATCCATATTTATATTTATCCAAGCCTGAAAAGTTATAAGTTCACAGTAATTATAGAAGTTGCTTAAAAATCTAATATGACCTCTTATAATGCATTACAAAGTCAATTGAATAAAACTTTGTGAAACAAGAGTGAAATAGGGTTTTACAAGACTTACAGTTATCATTTTGACCTGTGTCATGAGGCTTTGTGCTTTTTCATTCTGTAGATAAAATGAATTATTAATAAAAAAAAAGTGTTGATGAAACTACAGTTTGACATTCCATAATGACCCGAATGAGAAGGTAAATCATGTTGGACTCACCACGTCTATGATTGAGGTCACATATAGTTCCACAAAAACACGGGTAGCATCCCCAAAAAGCAAGGGCCGCTTTTTATTTATTTGATTGTCATTCTTGTCCAAGCCAAGATGTTCAAACAGTGTGTCATAAGCTGCAGCATATTCTGTATCATTGCAGTTTTCAGCATCAGACACCCACCCTGTAAGATGAGACTTTGTTTAATATACCAGAATACATTTACAAAGAACACAGTGTAAAGAAAATCCAGTTTAATATGGAGCTATTGTTTCAGCTCCGGGAATTAGTTATTAAATATTTAATATGGCTCGATTAAAGTCATATTAATATTTAACCTACAGTTTACACCTTATTAAGTGCTTGTCCAGCAATCACTAAAAGGTACATTCTGTTACTCTCAATTACAATCTCGCTTCCATTCCGTGGCCCCGGTAGATAAACGAGATTAATAATTTCTCAAGTTTGAGCTAGGTTGCGTTATCTTTGGGCAAATAATGATGAAAATACTTAAAATCATATTTCAGAGACACTTGTTTATAAAATGGAAAAGGTTTATTCGTGATATTGCTATTCTAACATAAATGGATTACTTAATAAAGCATAGACATACACACACATACGAGAGTTTTGAGGTTAACTGTTGAAAGAAACCCATTCTTTCGATTGCATAACTTAACTACCCAGGAAATGATCACGAACAAATCTTTAATTTGTTACTGCATTCAGATCGAATTTACCAGTTTAGTCAGGATTAGGAATTCAGTTTGTACTTGCTTGGATTGGTTTAAAGCAGGCTCGAAGTTGGTTTCGTTTTCCCGCGTGAGTTCTTTGTTTCGGGTGTCACGTGTTCAGCTCCACGCGTTGCTCTGGAAACTCTGCTGGCTTGCTTCGCTGTCGCGTGACGTCACCGGGAAAGCTCCCCTCTCCTCTGAAGTTGTTGAGCTCGTTATTCTGTGGTGTTACGGCTTTGGCACGGTCTTGGACTTCTTTGGTTGGTTTCGTTGTGAGAGTCCAGCGGGCCGGCTTCCAGGTCAGCCTTGCGCGCGTTGGAGCGCGCAGTTACGAGTTCAGGAGCACCAGAGAGTTGCAAGAGAAGAAGAGAGAGGGCGCGCCGCACGCGCGTCGTTTTAAACAGTCCGTTTTTTGGACATCCCCAAAGGTGGCTGGTCCAATCAGAGTGTCGGTATGGGGCGGAGCCCCGCCCATGTCCATGGTTTTCTGGGGCCATGCCCACTCGTCATCTGATATTTAATTCAATGTGAAAGATAACGTACAGATATTTTATGTCTGTTGTAAACATACATTAGGATGCCAAAGCTTAACGGTCATCCACACATTTTTGACTTACGACACTAGCTTCTTTTAGAGACTAAACATTGCATTTGGCACAACCTACACACTACAGTTTATGCAGTTGAAGGCACAAAGGAAAGTCATCCCACATTTCTTATGTAATTCATATTCAAAATCATCACATCAAGCCTATGAGGGAAAGAGTACATATTAATGTCCACATATTTCTTTGTGTAGATAGTTTTAATAATCGTGAGTGGAATAAATGTCAGTAATCCTATATGTGGATCGCGTTCCTTTTGTCTGTCTTGATGAAAAGGGAGCGGTCTTGTGCTGGATGAGGGGGGTGTCTTAAAGTATGCAGACACTGAGTCGCCGTGGAAGAGTTAGTGATGGGGGTCAGATGACCTTTCCCTTTCTGAAAGTAACCAAATTCCCCAACGATGTGCTGTTTTTCCATCGCATTTCTCTACACATTCCCCCTCTTGCTTGGTGATGTTCCCGATGGAACATCGTCAGGCACTGGAACAAGAAGCAGGGAGAACAGGCACATACAAGACACAAACATCATCTCTATCACTGACTGAGACCTGGTACAGGGTAATTTGGGAAGGAACAGGTTAGAAACTTGAGAAGACATAGGGATGCCTTGTTTATCATTATTGACAATTGGGTCATTTTTGACTGTTTTAATTGTCAGGGGCTCGACGAGGCGGTATAGGCATGATCTCAGTCAGGTTGTTCAAATTCTCGGGTTCGGGTTCTAGGTCGGGATTACCACGTCGAAAAAGGCGAGGGACGCCTGACGTGCATTTGTTGAGAGACTCTTGAACGACGTTCACTCGCTTGTGTAGGAGGAAGGCCAGTGTCAAATTCATAACATATCCTACGATAGTAGAGATACAAAGCGCCGTGTCAGCGGCAGACCAGGACCGAATAATTGGCGCGCCGGCGGGCGGAAGGCGAGCGATAGCTTCTAGCGCTGTCAGCCGGTGTCAATTCAATAAGAGATTTCGATTTCAACCTGATATTCATCGTCGGTGAGGTGATACAATGCTAACTCGTCAATATGGAGGATCTCGCCCTTCGGGACAGTGATCCATAACGTTTGGTTGGGCAAATTAATGCGCGTAGCGGTGTCGTGTTAATCGCCTGTGAGGGTAGCTGTTCGTGCTGGGGTGTTGACCAGCCATCGGTTTCTGATGATTTCGGCTTGCGTTACCTCAACTTGAGAACGTGGTGTTGCTTCGGCGGGGCAGCTAGTGTCGGGTTTAATGGATTCTAAACCGCAGATGCCCTTGGTATTATCGCGTACGCAGAGTTTACTCGGGTAGGGGGAGTGAATGTCCTAAGTGAGCGTGCCCATCTTTGAGTTTGGGGCCAGATACAACTGTTCGTTGTTCTCGTAATACGCAGCGACTTTAGGAGTTTGGATTTTTACATAGGTTTTCCCTTGCCGTAATCCCACATTCACAACGTCTTTGAGCCGGTAAACATTATTAACGTCGATAATGGGCAAACTGAAAAGACAACTAAATCACCTGTTTCCGGGTTCGCGTATATGGGAATAGCGATACCGGGAAAGGGGCGAGATGGGTTTGGATGAGACTAGCGGGGCCCGCAGTGGCCGAAGTTACAACGTTTGACCAAGGCGAAGAAGTATCGTGTAGCACGGAATCCTATTCATGGCTACGTTGTCAATCGAGGAACTTACATCGTGTATCATGTCGTTCATGATTTTGGCGGGTGGCCTCGATCGGTCGACAACGGTTCTCAAAGCGAATTACAACGACTTTACTGACGGAAGTCGATCTCAATTTCAGGACCTGGATTCAAGGTTTGGTTAAGGGGTTCAAAGTGAAAGAGAGGAAAGGAAACACAAAGTGAGACACGCGATAAAGAAACCAAACGATAAAGTAAATTAAAAAAAAAATAATAATTTAAAACTAAAAAAAAATTAAAAAAAAAAAAAAAATTAATAAAAAAAAATTATATAATAATGGAAAAAAAAATTGAGAGTAACTCCTCTCTACTAGATTGGTCCTAGCAGTGCTGCGGAGGAGAGAATATGGGTTGTGTCTAAGCATGGTTGCTATATGTTTTCCTAAAATGACAATAATTACGCTTGTGTGGTGCATATGGTTGTCGGTCTGTGTCAGTGGGTCGGATCTTCCCCCTTTTCCTGTCGGTGGTTTGGATTTGCCGGTTGGCATTGGCAACCCATCATGGTGCATCGTGTGCATGTGTCAGCGTACTCCCCCTCTGACCGTGAGGTACTACGAGCTGTGGCGCAGTGAGTGGCTCAGGGACATACGTGTGGACACCGTCTTGCAGATGCAGCATGTAGTCGACAGAGTGGAGCTTGCGGAGCTCGGAGGATGTGTTCAGGTCCATATAGGAAATGGAATGTTCAAATGGGTTTGACATGTGAGCTGTCAAGGTTCGTAGTGACGAATCCGCATGTGAGGGTGAGGAGATCGTCAGCAGCGAACTGAGGTGGTATGGTAATGCAGGAGGGCAGGGGTGTGCTCGCCAGTGGCGTGCTGGCGGCGGGTTACTGCTGCCACTGTAGGGTTGGGTGGGAGGGCATGAAAGGTCCAGGACTCTTCATGTGATGCACCTGCTGTGGTGAGGGCATCGTTTTGGTCATTTGAGGGGCTGGAGTTTGGGAGGAAACGTTTAGGATGTCAGACCTGATCTGGTGTTCTCCGGAGGAATGGCAGGTGACTGAGACAGCACTTTCAGGAACTTGGAGTTTCATCAGCAGGTGTTTGTTGGACGCTGCTGTGATTTGGAGTATTGGGTGTTGAGTTAGTGTTTAACTCTGTTGCTGGGTTTTCAGGTGGGGTTTCATGTCCATCTGAAGTTAGGGTGTTTACTGTTCTCTGAGAGCAAGGTGAAGCGGTGCTGTTTTCTGGGGCTGATTTGTTCAGCTTGTCACTGCCGTTCCGTCTGACAGCTAGTCAGGCTGACTCTGGTTCGTCTTCCTTTCCCACTGATTCTCATGAGACCACTTCTCCCAGTGTCGTCCAGGTGAGCGTTGACGTCCACGCGGTTCCTCCCATCGGTCATACCTCTGTTCAGGTCGGGTGTCAGCGTGTGAGTCTCGTTCTCTGTTGGACGGGAGTGCATTCCATTCTCTGTGTGGTGGCTTAGCATTGTCTTGGCGTTGGGTGCCCTCTAGAGCCAGTTCATGGTGTTGCGTGTTGAAATCAAGAACTGCTGGGGTTTTTGTGCTCTTTTCTGAGGCCATCTTTTGTTTGTAGTAGGCCTTTTGCACCAAGTCTCGCAACTGCTGAGTGTTCATCGTTCGTGGACATGCGAGAACGCCAAGATGGTGGCTTATGCCAGGATGAAGATTCCTGAGGAAGAGAGTTTTAAAGTTCAGTTCATCTTCCATGTCAGAATCATTGCGAGTTCCAAAATATGCTTGTCTGAGTCGACTATAGTAAGCTTGAGGAGTGTCGTGACGTCCTTGTCTCGTCTCCAGGGCAGCCACTAAGCCTTGATCGGACTCAGGGTCGGCGAACTCTTTAATAAGGGCTTTTCGCAGCCGTTGATAATCAGTCTTTGTGTTAACAGGCTGCCGGTCCAGGAAGCTGCGTACTTCAGGACTGGATGTCGTTCGGAGTAAATAGAGTTTATCTTTGTCCATAACGTTAGGTCGCATTTCCAGATGGAAATCAATATCTTGCAGATACGCTTGGACCGTTTGGCTGTTTGGCACGCTGGGGTTGAATTTGCTAACGTTTCGGGCGAGCTTGTCAAGGTCTTTTAGGTCCAAGCTGTGCGACGATCTGCGGCTGGCTGCAGCAGATTCTTCTGGTTCTGTCGTGATATAAAGTTCTTCAGACGGCGCTGGTGACTGTTTTAACACCACCCCCTCTGTCTTATGTTCACGTGTCAGTCCAGGCACAGGTGACTTGGTCCTGCTTGGCAGGGGTGCGGTTGGTGCACGTCCTGTCCTTGACGGCTCCTGGCGTAGTTCGTAAGCGTGCTTGAGTTCCTCTTGGAAACTTTCAGGCTCCTCTGTGACGTAGTCGAGCTGTTGTGTTAGGCGGCTGATCTCGTTTCTTGATTCAGCCAAATGAGCTTCGAGGGCCTTGATTCTGCTGTTTTTGTCCCTGAAGTCAGTCTTTGCCTTCTCTAGTAGCTTCTCTGCATACTGTAGCTTGTCTGCACGATCAGCGAAGTCCTCTTTGAGTTGCTGCATTTCGTGGCTGGTAGCTTCTAGAGTTTCTTTTAGCCTGTTGATCTCCTCATCGGCGCCTTGCTCCACCTCATCGGTCCCTTCCCGTCGTACCTGAGCTTCACGTTCCAGCTGCTCTATGCGTCGTTGTGCGCTTGTCAGCTCCTGCTGGCGTTGTGCGGCGTACTTGTCGCTCAGTTTGAGGGTGGCGATGAGTGTGTGACTTAAGCTTGAGGTGATCTTGGCTAATTCTTTGTGATTGTAGTTTTGACTTGGGTCTTGTCTCATGATGCTTGTGATGTTGTCATCTAGTTGGTCCTGTGTCTGATGTTGGAGTGCTTCAGCAGCTTTAGGGAGGATGCTGTTTGTTGTAGCACTTAGCCACATTTCCAGTCCTTCCCAGTGACCGACATGTTCTGGCTGGTGATACATGTTCTGGCGGTGATGGGATCTTGGACCGAACTGACACAGACCTTGGATGGGAAACAAAGCAAAACAAAAACACAAACAAAACAACAGGGGTGTGAATGTGCACAGTGTAGTGTATGCTAGTGTTGAGTGTGATTCTGTTTCTGTGGTCCTCTGTGGTGGGGTGCGTGTAATTTGCAGCTTCTGCGTAGAAATTGCGCCCACGTAGAGGCAGCACTGTTGGGAAACAGAAAGAAAAGCACACTAACAGAATGAGTACACAGGGACAATAACACTAGACCGATCTCTCTTTTAATAGCAGATTCTCTCTTCGCTTTGTTAAGTCTGATTTAGAAGGACGCTTCTAATCAGAGGATTGTAGGCGAGTTTTCTCTTTTGTAATAAGACTGTTATTGCTATTTCAATTTTCTCCTTGATGGAGGAAAATAACAGCAATGACAGTGCTTGTCCCTTAATGGCAGGATTTTACACCGCAACGCTGGTCAGCGTGTTTCGCGCGTGTTTAAAAATGTTGCCGATGTCTATCTTCTCATTGCACCTGCTTTAACTGGGAGGGGTAGGATTTCACAATAGAGGGTAAATGATAAACAGTTTGAATGTGGTTCTCAAGTTTCATACATATCTGTTCAATTGTGACATTTCGCTCTATTCGTGATCTTCCCCTGGTTAGCTTTAAGCAAACAAGTCAAATTAGAAGTTAGTAACAGGGAGAAAAGAAAAGAGAAATTAAGATTTATTCCCAAGATTTAAAACTAATACGTTGGCACAAGGTGGTGCTGTTGAGTCGCTATGCTAAGGTTACGTTTTATGCTCCAGATTGGTGAGAAATGACTTTGACTGTATGGTGTCACTGTCACTTCTCCAACACAACACTAGGGGGAGCACTATCTACTCTCAGGCCTAAGTAAAGAGGACTAATTTGAATTTAATAAAATTATTTTAATTAAATTATTATTAATTTTATTTGAGTTAATCAGATCACCTAAGGAAATGAAGTATGGCCTACAGGGGGCGCCAAACTTGTGGTAAGTCTGAAATTATAATTAAAATTAGACTTTGTGGTTTCTAATTAAAATGTATGATGTTATAATTAAAATTAATAGGATTCACTTAGGATTAGAATTTACAAATGCAATCTGCAATTGAGTTGACAAACCAATATTGTTGCAAAATGTAAACAGGAAGTGTAATTAATTATTAAATGTAATTAGAATTTTCGAATTCATAATTAATTATTAAATTAATTTACAGCTTCTAAATCACTAGTTTTGGATTCCCATAATAGTAATTAAAATGATTTCCAAACTTAAGCATTCCTCTCATTGTCATTAACATCAAAAAAATAAATAATAATAATAATAATTAATCGGTATCCTACTTGTAAATGAAATAAAAAATTTCTGGCCCTCTTGATAACTTAAGGTTTTATTGTAGTGGTCAAATTATAAGAGCGTTTGTGGTTCATAAATGGATGCTGTTGTTGCTGGAAGCAGGAATTGAAAATTTTATTAAATTAAATTAATTCAAAATTAATTTGTAATCAATTGTGACATTCAATTAACAATTAAAAATTCCTAACAATAGCGCTTATCCATTGATGTGTTATGAAATCATAAAAAGCCATTATAATTGAATTAAATCAACCTCACCATATTATCAAAGTAATACTGAATTATCTTCTAATAACCCACCACTTATTCAGCTGGTCCCACAAAAGGTAAAAAGACTTTAATCAGCTGTTATATTAAACCAACCTGTGAAATTGTTAACACTGATGATTGGGAAACATTAACACAGCCAACTTAAAACGTACGTTAGTCTTTTAAATGGGAGAGAGAGAGAGAGAGAGAAAGGGAAAACTTGAGTGGCTTTTTCACACACACCCACTGCATTCAAGCTTTAAATGCTATGTGCTAATCGCTAGCCGTAATGCTACCAGCATGGCTAAAGCTTCTTTGTTTCAGTTAGCTTATATGCGCTAGCGCTATTAGCTTACACGTGGCCAAGTCTCCACGTGGCTAAACTGGTCGCTATGGCAACTCAGTGCCTATAGGAAAAGGGAAAATGTGCTTCACGCTTCAGAAACAAGCAGCATTGTTCAGACTTGAATTTTCTATAGCACATATAATCTCACTCATTTAGGGCGAGATAAATTTATCTACGGGTTACTTATAAACCAACAAAGCCTCAGCGGGCTATTATGCGAATATTTGTCTGTTTAGACCGCACACATAACAAACAAACAATCGATTGCAAAATTTCTCCCTTTCTCAAAAACGACTGGCCACTCCTTTGAGCGCCGTGCGTTTGAATTCACTCGTGAAATCAAAAATGGGCTGAGAATTACTTAAATAGCTACTTTAATATTCTACAGCGGGAGTCACGTGGCTGGGTTTGCAGTGGAACACGCACTAACAAAAGCATTACCACGAAGGCCTTAAGAGAGGGGCAACAAGGGACACGCTCGTTCGCCTCTCATGCGCTTTAGAGCGACTTTTTATTAATTATTTACTGCGGTTTAATTTCTCAAATGAACTCGAGTTAACAGTTACACTCTCTTTCATTCAAACTCACTGTGTTTCACAAACAAGAATGCAATATCACAAATAACCGTTTGTTTCTCTATATTTACTCAATTCTTCCGGATAAAAGTGAGAAATATTTATATTGTCTCTGGTTTGATTTATCAGATCTAAATCTTTAATTGCCCGCATTCTCCACCATTCTGTAAAGAAAATCCAGTTTAATATGGAGCTATTGTTTCAGCTCCGGGAATTAGTTATTAAATATTTAATATGGCTCGATTAAAGTCATATTAATATTTAACCTACAGTTTACACCTTATTAAGTGCTTGTCCAGCAATCACTAAAAGGTACATTCTGTTACTCTCAATTACAATCTCGCTTCCATTCCGTGGCCCCGGTAGATAAACGAGATTAATAATTTCTCAAGTTTGAGCTAGGTTGCGTTATCTTTGGGCAAATAATGATGAAAATACTTAAAATCATATTTCAGAGACACTTGTTTATAAAATGGAAAAGGTTTATTCGTGATATTGCTATTCTAACATAAATGGATTACTTAATAAAGCATAGACATACACACACATACGAGAGTTTTGAGGTTAACTGTTGAAAGAAACCCATTCTTTCGATTGCATAACTTAACTACCCAGGAAATGATCACGAACAAATCTTTAATTTGTTACTGCATTCAGATCGAATTTACCAGTTTAGTCAGGATTAGGAATTCAGTTTGTACTTGCTTGGATTGGTTTAAAGCAGGCTCGAAGTTGGTTTCGTTTTCCCGCGTGAGTTCTTTGTTTCGGGTGTCACGTGTTCAGCTCCACGCGTTGCTCTGGAAACTCTGCTGGCTTGCTTCGCTGTCGCGTGACGTCACCGGGAAAGCTCCCCTCTCCTCTGAAGTTGTTGAGCTCGTTATTCTGTGGTGTTACGGCTTTGGCACGGTCTTGGACTTCTTTGGTTGGTTTCGTTGTGAGAGTCCAGCGGGCCGGCTTCCAGGTCAGCCTTGCGCGCGTTGGAGCGCGCAGTTACGAGTTCAGGAGCACCAGAGAGTTGCAAGAGAAGAAGAGAGAGGGCGCGCCGCACGCGCGTCGTTTTAAACAGTCCGTTTTTTGGACATCCCCAAAGGTGGCTGGTCCAATCAGAGTGTCGGTATGGGGCGGAGCCCCGCCCATGTCCATGGTTTTCTGGGGCCATGCCCACTCGTCATCTGATATTTAATTCAATGTGAAAGATAACGTACAGATATTTTATGTCTGTTGTAAACATACATTAGGATGCCAAAGCTTAACGGTCATCCACACATTTTTGACTTACGACACTAGCTTCTTTTAGAGACTAAACATTGCATTTGGCACAACCTACACACTACAGTTTATGCAGTTGAAGGCACAAAGGAAAGTCATCCCACATTTCTTATGTAATTCATATTCAAAATCATCACATCAAGCCTATGAGGGAAAGAGTACATATTAATGTCCACATATTTCTTTGTGTAGATAGTTTTAATAATCGTGAGTGGAATAAATGTCAGTAATCCTATATGTGGATCGCGTTCCTTTTGTCTGTCTTGATGAAAAGGGAGCGGTCTTGTGCTGGATGAGGGGGGTGTCTTAAAGTATGCAGACACTGAGTCGCCGTGGAAGAGTTAGTGATGGGGGTCAGATGACCTTTCCCTTTCTGAAAGTAACCAAATTCCCCAACGATGTGCTGTTTTTCCATCGCATTTCTCTACAACAGCGAATATGAAAGAGAATCAACCTGTTAATTTTGCAATGGTTCACTCAACAACTTTTTGAGTTAGCTTTTTTTTTTGCACTGACTCAAAAAATGTTAAGTTCTTTGAACTTATAAAGTTTACTTGTAATATCTTTATGAAAGTAAGGTGAACCTGTGTACTTTAAGTATTCAATACCAAAGTTATCTGTATTTATTTTTGTTCACTCAACGTCATGATTGAAAATAGATAACTGAAAGTTAAGTTGAATTTACTTATAATATTTTACTTCACAAGTTTAGTTATTTGAACTTACAAAGTTTAGATGGAATAACTTTATGAAAATAAGATTAATTTTTAACTACCGAAGTTGATGCCTTGCAATTGAAGACACCCAGTGGCATCACAACACCAGAGTCCTCCATCAAGAGCACAAAGAATGTGACCCCCACGTCCATGACAGCTAAGAAAATCTCTCACAGCCAAGCGATGATGAACCATGAGGTACCAAATAATTTCACCTCAGTCACCCTTTGCTCACTAAGAAACCACCTAATGAACTTCAACTCTAAGAAACACATGCATGTCTGTGCAACAGCAACCACCAGAGCACAGAAGGTCAGAAAGTCTGCCACAACCAGAAGGCATCACAAGAGGAATGCCACATAGGAGACAAAATTTTGCAGTCCAGCTTCACACAGCCATGCCAAACTACCTCTGACTGTATGCTAAAGAAGTTCCTGCCTTGCTGGACTGACCCCCATTAGATCATGGACACGCTCCCCTTATCCAAGCCAAGGATGAAGAGAGCCAGTCTTCATAGACATATCAGAAAAGGGGGGAGCCAAAACAGACTGAAACAGATCTGATCGTACCCTTCACTACATCAACACACAACATTACTGTACCTGCATACAGATGTAACCACATCTACTGATAACACATTCAACAAACATATTCTTCCCACAAGTAAAATATCCTATTTTTAGCATAACATAAAATTGCATACACCCACCATGAAGAAACATGCGGCTATCTTGGCAATAGGTAGAACCCCTGACACTAAGTTAATGTACATGACTCCCTAGCTCAGTGGTTCTCAACCCGAATCCAAATGCGGCACTCCATGCTGAACAAAAATAACTTCCAGTTTTACAATTAATTTTAGTTTTTACATTACGTAACTAAACAAATATATGCTATAATGTTTTTATTATGTAAATTTTTTTTTTTTACATATATTATTTTCCGACATGAACAGACCTATGTACTGACGTAATTAATGTTACGCATTTAACGAACACTTACAAGCACCCACTTTGGGAGAATTAAATTCAAATAGTCATTAGCAGCCATTAGTTCTGTAAAATTGAGCATCAGAATGGACAAATTTGTTAAGGGAGAAAATGAAATGTGGAAAATGCCAGCGAAGGAATGCATTCAAACAAGAATGCTGGACTTTCAGCATCGACTTTTGGTTTGCCAGGCCACTCACTTGAAGATGTTCAGGCAAAAAAGAAACACCCATATACTACTACGCAGCAATCATCCTTTTTACAGAAATGTGGCAAAACATTCCTGGAGAGAACCTCAGATTATTACATTCGAAAATGCTTTCCATATTTGTATTTCAAATACAATATTTCAAAGTGTAATTTCTTCAGTGTTGTCACATGAAAAGGTATAATAAAATATTTACAGAAATGGGAGGGGTGTACTCACTTCTGTGAGATACTGTACATATATGTATATCAGAGGTGACGTTAACCGAAAATGTTCCGTCATTGACTGGATTTTTTTAGCAGTGACGGAAACATTTGAAGGCAATCAGATTGCACGGTGATATATTGTAATTTACAACTGTAATTCTCAGCCCTGTCCAGCTGGTGGCGAGTGCGCTCCAGTGAGTCAGCAGAGTGCGGAATCATCAGCTCCAGAACAAAAGTAAAAGTGTAACGAGTCTTTTGCTATGCGTTTGAGGAGAATACCCAGTTTAAGCTACAGCGATATATCAGACCACATAAAAAAATGCCAAACCGGTATTTATTGCATGAATTTCCTAATAAAATTGACAGAATTTCAAATTTGAGACTTTTGTTCATATCAAATTTAACGCAATTTTTTGTAAGTAGAAGGTGCACATGTACTGTTCATTCGTCAACAGAAAGCAGCCTCTATTGGGATTTAATAATTGATATTGGTGCATACAAATTTGAATCTAAAATCGAGAAAGCGTTTTTTTTTTTCAGCCCTAGCATATTTTGTTGTTTATAGTGGCCTTCGCTGTCACTGTGGTGTTGAACATGAAAAATGACGCACAGTCTGTTCATCTGTTCTCATAATAAATAAATACATAAACCTATATTCTCGTCCTGTAGGTTCATTATAAAAAATTAAAATGAGAACTGAAATAGAAGCAATTAAATGTTTTATTATAGCTAAAATATGAACATTAAAATGACGGGTAATAATACATTATGACAGATTTTTTATGACCCTGTGTGTCAAAATTACGGAAAATGTTCACATCTGATGCAACATATATATATATATATGTGTGTGTGTGTGTGTTTATACAATATAAAAGTCTCTTAAAGTGCCCCTATTATGGGTAATCAAAGGTTCATATTTTGGTTTTGGGAGTCCCCAACAACAGGTTGACGTCCATGCAAAGTCAAAAAACACTTATATTGTCTTATATGCATTTATTGTTATCGTACTTGCTAAACGACTCCGAAATTATTCACTCAACGATCCATTTTTCCAAACCCCTTCCTTGCGTGACTCTAATCTGCAGTGATTGGTCCGATTGGTCTCATTTTCATTTCATCATGCCTATAATGCCTGATAAATCAGCATTTGTGCAGTGCTGCTTTGTGTACAGCTGTTACTGGGGAAACAGCTATTTTACCACTCCAAAAGAGGAACCTAGTGGCAAAGAATGAATTAGCATTTTCATTTTCATTCAGACCAATACGAAAAGACCAACAAGTTGACATCAACACGAAACAGCTTGGGATTCGTTTTAAAAACGACTCGTTTCAATTATTCAGAGTAAACTCTTTTTTTGAGAGACAATAACTTTATACACTGTGCACTTTCAGACTTTAAAACTTTGCAGGATGTTTTCATTCACTTAGAGCTGTGTTACACACTGCATGAAATGTCATTTTCAATAATCTATAATAAGGGCATTTGAATGAAGTTTTTAATGAAGTGCTCACTAAGGCTGCATTTATTTAAAAAATAATTATTTTCTATTTTAATGTTTTTAAAAGTAATTTATTATTTTATTATGCTGATTTGCTGTTCAGTTATTATTGGTGCTCAGTTATTAATAATTGGTCTTATTATTAGCAATGTTAAAAACATTAACATGTTTGTTGAGCAGCAAATCAGCATGTTAGAATAATTTCTGAAGGATCATGTGACATCATGAATGAAAAATCAGCTTTACCATAACAGGAATAAATTACATTTTAAAATATGATAACAATCGAAAAAATGTATTTTACATTGTAGTAATACTTTACAAAATTAATGTTTTTACTGTATTTTTTAGCATATAAATGCAGCATTGGTGAACTATGATCCAAAGAAACTAGTAACCCTTCACCAGATATGATTTACTCTCCGTATTACTCAGGTAACTATTAAGATTATTGCTTTTTCCTGAGTAATTTTGTGCTAAGTAGGGTACAACGGGGATAAAAAAGTAGAATTTAATTTAAATTAGAATGGCTAAACTTAATGTATATATTTTGAGACAAAGGTCTTCTTTATGATTTTCAGTTTTGTTTAAGACAATTAAAGCAACTGTTTTTAAATGACTAAATAATATGTTAAAGTATGGTATTTTGGGGTAAAAAGCACCCCTACTGTTGGGGCTAAAGGCGCCGTGATTAACATAATAATTAAAAGATGGATACATTTTCCATTTGTTGACATGACATGGTTAAATTCAGATGATAAATATGATATATTATGTTGGGTGTCCATATTAGAGATAATCACTGTTTATAATGAAACCATCATATTTAAAAACATGATATTAATCATATCATAAAATATAATTAGTTGTTACTACTGTAAATATATATTATATTATTATTGGATCTTGTTCAATACTTTCAGAATATTTACTTGTTTTTGTTTCTGTATTTTAACATATATTTTTTCTATTAACATATTTTAATGACAGCATATTTATTTACATTTTTCAAAATAAGCAGAAAATAGTACAAACTTTGCTAAAGTGATTGTTTTGAACAAGTACAAGTAATGTGTTCATTGTTAAAAAAAAACATTTTAGCTGAAGTATTTGCATAAATACCGAGGGCCCTTTAGCCCATGTGAGGGGTAAAAGGCCCCCCTTGCCACCTCATACATTTATAAGATTTTTAAGCAAAATAGGCTAAACAACTTGAATTATTTATTTTCAAACAAAATCTGTTGCTCCATTAATTTTCAATACAACGTGTATATATATAGATATTTTTTTTTCCTGCAATTATACATTTTAGGCACAGTGAATAGCAATTTTTTTCTTAATGTGGGCCATTAGCCCCATTGTACCTTACTTGTACTTACAATTCAGTACAGTTTTTGGATACCCTACCCACATCTGTTCATTATTAATTAATGTCCATTGCCAATAGGCCTATATTTTAAAAGACTTACTTACCAACCGAGGCAAGAGAAAACATTAGCCAGTGTAGGTACATGTTCAATAGCAGAAAAGCAAAAATATGTGTGAAAAAAATCTAAAGTCACTGAAATACTTGTACTGCAGAATCAGAATTTACTTTTCATATTTATACACCGTGAGTGAGAATCATGCCCCACCCCCAAAATATGTGTTTCTTTCTGATTAGAAAGGTTTAAAAATAACTCCAAGGGAGACACATCACAGGAAAGTAATTATAATAGTCAAATATTTAGTGTAATCACACACCTACATTTACATAATCATCTTAGAAACGTGTAATATAATATGGTATTCCTCAGGGACAAAAAAACAACAACAACAATGGTTTCACAGACAGCGAGTAACAGAAATTGAGTTCCCTTCCAACTCTCTTCAGAAATTACACAATGTCTACCAAACATCCCGAGCCTCTCACATAGCAGCGCAATCAACAAATACAAATTTACTGTGCTGCTTGATAGGTAATGTGACTGATAAGTAATCATAATTAAACAGTGACTGATTATGTAATTCAGAAAAGTATGTTTAAAAAAATAAAATTCTGGAAATAAAAAATAAAATAAAAATATGTTGTGAAAAAAATAAAATTCGGGTAGCGAAGTAGAAATTCTGTCTGTCAGGCTGAACTGTGCTGAAATTAAAGTTCTATGTTTATGGGCTCTTTACCTATTCTATTGATGTAACAAATGTGGACTAAACTTTGAATGTCATTCTTCACATGAATGACAAGAATTAGACCAGTGGTTGTCCTATTTTTCTAATGGATGCAGGAAGTTTTTTTTTTTGTTTGAAGTTTGAAGAGTTTGAAGAAAAGTTCACAATAGTTTGAACAACATGGTGAGTTGAAATCTGCCCCCCGGTCCTATAAAGTAATAATTATGTTACTTGTGCAACCTAGGATAATTGGAAACATGTGCCTTTAAAAATGTACCTATACATACAATAAATTGCAGTTTCCAGCTTAATCGAACACAGTGGCAGTAAAACAGCAATACCTTTTTTTTTTTCATTTTCAAAGAAATTACGATTATGGGGCAGATTATGGATAATAAAAACTGTCCATGCTGTTCCTTTAAGCAAGTGCTTTATCTGGGGTTCCCAACATTTCTTTAGAATCATGAAATTACCTCAAGGAATTATTTGATTGGTTTCATTTTGTTTGTTTATTGTACATAATTTTCACTAATAAAATGTAAAGCCGATAAAATAAGGAAATGTAAGAAGAATATGTAAACTGTTGGGGGCGCTGTGTGAAGAAAGACAGGGGAGTAAAAAGGTTGAAGAATAAGAAGTTAATGCATGTTGTTCATGTGAAAGCTTGCAGCCCAAATCTGTTGCAGAAAAAAAAATAACTGGGCGAATAAATCTACAGAAAAGAAAATTTTTGTCGTCGTTACTGTCCAAGGGGGAAACATAAAACTTGTGTTTCTACTCGGTTGTGACGGATTTCGGGAGAAAGAAAGCAGCAAACACGACAATGGAGCGGCCAGCGCGCGAGGAAACGAGCCACGAGTGCAGCGCGAGACGGAGAGAGAGGACTGAAAACGGCGGAAATTTAACTGCATATGTGAGTTACATGAGTCTGTTCAGTGAGTGACCATAATGTTGCCTGTGTGGGAAGCTACGCTGGATGAAATTGAGAGTAAATTACTCGAGTTATCCGCTTTGCAAATGAGAAGTTTGTGTGAAATGCTCAAGCTAAATGTGGGGGAGGGTGAAACACACACACCTCGCACGCTGAGAATACGCATTCTGCAGCATTTAGAGGGAGATGATTTTGTTTTACCTGAAGATGAAGTACTATCTATATTGTATTCCTTTGGGCTATATTAGATTCCTTTGGGCTTCCTTGTGAACACACTGAGTTCATCTCTGGAAGTTAGCCTTAGGAAAGCGAGAGCCGTCTTATCTCTCCTGAAGAAACGCAAAGACAACAACGGCTGTCATATTGCAAGACTGGGACAAAAATCCATCATTCTTCCAAGGTGCGCGAGAGTGAACGTTAGTTGTGGCAAACTGAAAAATATGATTTGTCTGGGAGCACACGTGATACTGGAGTCCAATCCAGATGCACCCTGGCTTGCAGGGATAAAGGTAAACAAACAGCTCATTCAGATGCCTCTGAAAGATAATGACAACCTCACAGTAGTGGTGGAAAATACCACAGATGAAGAGGTGACCCTTACTGCACGGACAGTCCTGGGGTGGCTGCATGCAGTGGATGCCATCCATCAACTGGAACTGAAACCACCGCCTATGACTGAACGTCAAACTCAGTCATCACAATTCAATAACGACTTACCTCCAGAGACTCAGCTCGGGGTTCAGGAAAGTGAAGGATGGGACCCTCCAGTGGACCTCAATCACTTACCCGGGGAACAACAGGAATGTGTGAGACAGCTATTGAGAGAGAATAGCGGGGTGTTCGCTAAGGATGACTGGGATACTGGATGTATTCGGGACCTTAGAATGGACATTCATTTGAAAGATGACATCCCTGTCCAAAAGACGTACAATGCAATCCCATGGCCCTTATATCAAGAGGTAAAGACCCACATACAGAACTTGCTGAGTCAGGGGTGGATCCAAAAGTCGACATCCTCCTATTCCTCGCTAATTGTGTGTGTGAGAAAGAAGGACGGGAGCTTGTGTCTTTGTGTGGACTATCCCTGACCGGCATCCCTTCCCGCGAATTCAAGAGATCCTAGAAAATCTAGGAGGGAACTCCTGGTTCACGGTGCTGGACCAGGGTAAAGCCTATCATCAGGGCTTCATGTGTGAAGACAGTAGGGCGTGCATGGCATTCATAACACCCTGGGGGCTGTACGAGTGAGTACGGATACCTTTCGGCCTCACGAATGCTCCCGCCGCTTTTCAGAGGTACATGGAAGAATGTCTAGGAGAGTTGAGGGATGATATCTGTGTACCCTACCTTGACGACGTGTCTTCAGCAAGGATTTCGACCAGCACCTGGAGGACTTGAAGAGAGTGCTACCCAGCGACATAAGCAGTGTGGAATCAAGCTAAGGCCAAAGAAATACGAGGTTTTCAAGCGGGAAGTTTTCTATGTGGACCGCATCATTTCGGAACATGGGTACAGCATGAACCCCAAAGAAATCGAGGTAGTGCAAGCACTCAAGTGGGAAATGCCCAGCACTGTTCGCGAGGTGAGGAAGCTAATGGGTTTCCTTGGTTACTACAGATCGTACATTGCTGACTTTGCCAAAACAGCCAAACCCTTATATGAGCTGTTGACAAAACCCAGTATGTGCAAAATGAAAGGCTCAGGAAAGAAAAGAAGTCCTTCCTCACAAGCATTTCCATCACAGCCAGTAGAGTGGACAGGGAGATATCAGGAGGCGCTGGAGAAGCTGATTGCAGAGTTGTCAAGCCCACCCATTATGGCGTACCCAGATTTTGAGAAGCCATATGTTCTTCACGTGGATGCGTCAGAAGAAGGGCTAGGCTAGAAATTCCTGTTTTCCACATTAGAGAGGTTTGGTTTTGGGGAGTCATTCATTAATTGGATTAAAATTATATATACATCACCTTTAGCCACTGTCATCACCAATGGACTAACATCACGTAGCTTCACACTGCACCGGGGGACTAGACAAGGATGCCCACTCTCCCCCTCACTTTTCACCATTTTCATTGAACCATTAGCAGCAGCCATCCGTCAAAACAGCACCATAAAAGGAATTCAAACACTAAATATACACCACAAAATAAGTCTTTACGCTGATGATATATTATTATATTTACAAGATCCTCCATCATCATTACAAGAAACTATTAAACTCATTGACTCTTTCTCAAATATTTCTGAATACTCAATCAACTGGAGTAAATTTGCTATACTTTCTTTACATTCCACCAGTTTGGATGTGACATCCCATACACCACCAATTCCTCTGTGCACCAATTACATCACATATCTAGGTATTAATGTTTCCCCCAGGCTGTCAGAGCTGTTTGGACTCAACTACACTCCACTACTTAAAACAATAGACGATGATCTTCAACGCTGGATGAACCTACCACTGTCTATTATGGGCAGAATATCAGTAACTAAAATGACTATACTCCCTAAATTAAATTATTTATTTACAATGACACCAACACAACCCACCCTTTCCTGGTTTAAATCACTAGATTCAATCATTACCAAATTCTACTGGAAAAACAAGACCCCAAGAATAAAATTGACTACCCTACAGAAATTAAGAACACAAGGAGGACTGGAAGCACCACATTTTTACCACTACTTTCTGGCCAATCAACTTCAAAATATACATAAATGGATTCACCCTGACCCATCAGAAACGACATGGCTAGATGTTGAAGAAACAATTTGTAAGGACATTAATACTTCAGATTTACCCTTCTACAATCAGACAATCAAAAAGCATCATTGTTTTAAAATGCCAACAATAGCAGCAGCTCTGACAGCCTGGTGGAAATTCCATCAAATCACAAACTCCCCTCTTGCACCATCTAAATACACCCCGATTTGGAATAACCCAGATTTTACAGCTAACAAGAAGCCACTCAATTTACGCACATGGGCAGAAAAGGGAATCGCACAACTTCAGCATATCTTTCATAATAATAACCTGGCACCATTCTCCCACTTGGTCCAGAGATACGGCATTGGGAGCAATTGTTTTTTGTAATACTCACAAATCAAATCATCAATTCAATAAAAAATTGACATTAGGACAATTAATCTAGACCTCCCTCTCCCGATATCAGCACAAATTAATATATCTTCCTCAAAAAAACTACTCTCCAAAATAAACAAAATTATATCAAAATCAGACAGTACATTAGGTCTACCAAATGTTAATCGGGAATCAGATTTATCTATTGCTCCAGATGCCGCCTTCTGGACACAAATCTGTAAAAATATTTATTTCATGACAAAAAATGCCAACCTTCAACTTATACAATATAAAGAACTTCATAGATTTCACCTTACTGGACGAAAGTTATTTAAAATGGGTTTTAGTTCAGAAACATGCTCACATTGTACACAAAACACCCCAGACACCTATCTTCACGCCATGTGGCATTGCACCCCAGTTAAAGAATTTTGGGAAAATGTTACTGAGTCACTATCCAACCATATGGGATGTCACATCCCATTGTCTCCCTCCCTCTGTATATTAGGTGACATATCCATAATCAACTCAAACGATACAGATAGTAAATTACTCCTAGTGGCTCTATCGCCAAGAAAACTATCCTCATGAACTGGAAATCAAGGAATACCATACATTACATCTTGGAAAAACTTAATAACAGACTACATCTCCATGGAAAACCTGTCAACTTCCACTCAAAATAATATAATAGAATTAAACCCCTCTTTGTTATCTCTCATAAACTTCCATCAATCATGAATCCGTTGACCCTCTTTGTCTGAAGCCATCCCCAACAACACACCATTCATCAATATCTACCCAAGATTTGGGGGAGGGGGGTTAGGAAGAGGTAGCAACCATGGCTAATATCAAACTAAATTAAAAACTTAGAAAAGATTAAACTTTTATTTTATTATTATTATTATTATTATATATATATTTTTTTCTTCTCTATCCTTTCTTTCTGTCTCTTTCTGTTCTCTTTCTGTTTTTTTTGTTTTTTTCTCTCTCTTTTCTTTTTCTCTTTTCATGCCTCTGGGCCTCGGTTGGCTGTGGCATCTCAGTTCCTGCCCTGTGTGGTTCGGTTTAGTTGTTGGTGGGTGTGCTGTGGGGCCGGGGACCTTGGACCTCCAACCTGTACCAGCTTTGGCCTCGTTTTCTTGCCTCTGGTAGGTTCAACACTACATGCCTTGCTTTTTTAATGCATTACTAGACTATATACACACATCTATTGTAAAACAAGTAAGGGAAGAAGGGAGAAGGAAAAAAGAAAGGGGAAAAAAATGCATATATGTATATCAGACACACACAGGGTAAGTGGGACGTGAGCATGGGGGCCTGGACTTTGCACTGGGCTGGCTCCATGCTGCACGTCACGCTTTTTCGTCACGCTTTTTAATGCATCATACACTCAACAATACATATACATATGTAGGGTAAGCGTGGCCTATGAGTGGCGGCCAGGGGTGGGACTTTGGGTCTTGTGCCCCGCAGCACCTCTCCTTGATGGCTCGTTTTGGGCCTAATTTATGCCTTGCTCACAGAGGGCCCAGAGGCAGCCTTACAATATCTTACTCTCTATAGCTTTATTATTATTATTATTATCATTATTATTATTATCACTATTATTATACTATTTGTCCTCTTCCTGATCTTCCAACTTTCCCCTCATTTCTGACTACTTGAGTCAATTACTATTATTTTTGTTTTATTGTTATTATTTATTTATTAATATTATTGCGGCTACTATTACTATTATCACCTTTCTCACCCTCCATCCTCTAATTTTTGTTATGAATGCTATTATTATTATTATTATTACCACTGTTATCATTACTATTGTTTTCTTTTTACTATTGTTAGGTCTGTTGTACTTTACTTATTTATTTATTTACTTTTTATTTTATTTTTTTTGTTTATATACCCCCACCCCCAATACCCAGTCACACTCACACACATATACATACACACACACACTCATATCCATTCACACGAATCACGTTGGCTGACATGTATGTTTTATTTACTTTGGTTATTTTGTATTTGATTTGTCACCTGTAAATAGTATGTTTGTTTGCATAGTAAAAAAAAAAGAAAAAAAAAGAACAGGTAATAATAAAAAAAAGAAAAAAAAGAAGAAGGGCTAGGAGCCGTATTGTACCAACGACAGGGAGGCAAACTCAGAGTAGTGGGTTATGGGTCCCGGACTCTGACCCCTGCCAAAAAGAACTACAGGATGCACTCTGGGAAGTTGGAGTTCCTAGGGCTCAAATGGGCGATCACAGAGCATTTCCGTGACTACCTGTTTCATGCGCCACATTTCACCGTCTAAAGTGATAACAACCCATTGACATATATCATGAAAACGGCAAAGCTCACTGCAGCAGGGCAACGGTGGGTTTCGGAGCTGGCAGACTACCATTTCACTTTGAAGTATAGACCAGGGACAGCAAATCGGGATGCAGACTTCTTGTCATGGAGACCAGTGCCCATTGAAATCACAGTCAAAGAGTGTACTCAGGAATGTGAGCCAGAAGTTCTGGGATCAATCGGGGAAGCCCTAAAAGCCCAACAATGGGGAGAAGTGGATTGGATATCTGTAATTACCTGCAACATAGATGTCTTACCTGAGGAGCTGAAGGGTAGATCAGAGACCAGTCGACAACTAACACGTCAGGATATCAGGAATGCCCAGCTGAGTGATCCAGTCATTGGCAGAGTATTTGAACTGAAAAAGAAACAATTCTACCTCAAACACAGAGACAAATTGAAGGAACCGGAAGCTGTGAGATGATTCTTACGAGAATGGCATCACCTGCAGATTGATGAGGAAGGTATTCTGCAAAGAAAAATAATGACTAAAACTCAGTTAGTTGTCCAAAAATTTTTTGAAAATGAAGATATACAAGTACTTACATGAAGACATGGCTCACCTCGGTGCTGATCGTTTGGTGGCAGCAGCTCGTGCACGTTTCTTCTGGCCGAGAATGAGAGAAAAGAAACAGAAAACCTGAGAAGGAACCTGACATCGAAGAAATCTCAAACGAATCTGTGAACCTACCTGACCTGGAGGGGCATCCAGAGGAGTCTGATGGAAAGGTACTGGGAGGTTCTCAAGGGGATCGGGAGCTGGAGGAAGGATCCATAGGAGAAGCAGAGCATGAAGAGGGTGACTTTGCATCAGAACCTATGAGGAGAACTTCTGCCAGAAACAGGCGACCTGGGGATCTCTACACATATGACACCCTGGTCTCTACAATCTCTACACGTATGAGCCCACACTTCGACCAGTGAACTGGAGTGTTTGTGGTGGAAACACTGATGTGGTAACCTGCTGTGTACGACCTTAGCTGAGCAGTGATCACCTGAAACTGTATCCTTTATATTAAATAAGAGTTGAAATAGTTATTTCAACTCTTGAAATAGGCTTCCGCTTCCGGCGCTGCGTTGTACAGTCGACGTTAGGATGGCTCCGCTCAATTTGTGCTTTAATATACTTTTTTTCGTATTTTTACTTTCTCTTTTTACACGCATAACGTCTGCACTTTTTATATACGACAAAAGAACACTTTTGGACATTGGGCACCACTGCACTAACCTGCTTCAGGACACTTTATCCGCGGATCCAGCGTGGCCATTGGAGATACTTCGGAACACTGAGGTTAACAAAGGCCGCCTCAATAATCCCAGGAGGCGAAGGAAACACTGCGGGAGATGCGCTGGAATTCGTAACAGACTGAGAAAAAGGGCTCACAGTCCTCCTCTACCGAGTATTCTGCTCGCTAATGTCAAATCCTTGGAGAATAAGATGGACGATCTTAGAGCCGGGATAAGTTTCCAACGGGACATTAGGGACTGTAACATCCTTTGTTTGACTGAAACATGGCTCACTCCCTCGGTCCCGGATACCGCTGTTACACCGTCTGATAACTTTTCTGTTTTACGGATGGACAGAACAGCCGAGGCCAGAAAAAACAAAGGTGGTGGAGTGTGTTTCATGATTAACAAGAAATGGTGTGACCCCAGAAATATCTACATTCTGTCGCGTTCCTGCTCGCCTCATCTGGAACATCTCTCCATTATCTGCCGCCCATTCTATCTGCCCCGGGAGTTTACATCGATCATCGTTACTGCCGTTTACATTCCACCACAGGCAGACACTAGCTTGGCTTTGTCCAAACCTCACGATGAGCTCAGCGGCTACATCAATAAACACCCTGACGCTGCATGTATCATCGCCGGGGACTTCAACAAAGCCAACCTCAGGAAGGTCATGCCAAACTTTCAACAACATATATCCTGTCCAACTAGAGGACAGAATACACTGGATCATTGCTATACCCAGTTTAAGAATGCCTACAAAGCTCGTTCCCTGCCGGCTTTTGGCAAATCGGACCACGCCGCCATTTTCCTCACACCGGAATATAAACAAAGGATCATTTAGAAACCCCTGGTGGAGAGGGAAGTGACGCGCTGGTCCTCCCACTCTGAAGCTATACTACAGGCGTCTCTTGATGACGTCGACTGGGACATGTTCCGGGCGAGTTCAGCTGACGTCAGCGAGTTCACAGATGTAGCAGTAAGCTTTATCAACACGCTAACCGACCAAGCCACTGAAACAGTAACAATAAGGACATTTTCTAATCAGAAACCGTGGGTGGACAGATCAATCCGTGATGCGGTTAACCATCGCACTGCCGCATACAATGCTGGTCTTTTGTCGGGAAACATGAGCGAATACAAAACATCGTGCTACGCTCTCCGACGGACAGTTAGAGCTGCTAAACTCAGATACAGGGAGAGAATTGAGTCACATTTTCAGCTCAATGACTCTCGACGCATGTGGCAGGGACTGAAGACCATCTGTTCCTCTGGAAATAACTCCTCCGCCGAGGTGAGAGCAGATCCATTGCTGGCCGAAGAGCTAAACACCTTCTACGGCTGCTTTGAATGTAACGGCGGTGCGACTCTGCCGATCAGTGCGTCAGAAAGCAGCAGACAGAGCAGCGATCATGTATTCACCCTGTCGGAGGACGAGGTTCGGAGGGAACTAAGGAGAGTGAACGTCAGGAAAGCAGCCGAACCTGATGGGATTACTGGCCGCGTTCTGAGGTCCTGCGCCGATCAGCTTGCTGGTTTGTTTACTTCCATCTTTAATGAGTCCCTTGCTACCTCTGTATTAAAAAAATATGTCATCATCCCTGTGCCTAAGAACAGTAAACCCTCTTGCCTGAATGACTATCGTCCAGTTGCCCTCACATCGACAGTCATGAAGGTTTTTGAGAGACTTTTAAAAAAACACATTTTCTCCTCCATCCCTGCTACTTTGGACCCTCTTCAGTTTGCCTATCACCCAAATAGGTCTACTGATGATGCCATCTCCCAGGTACTGCACTCCTCCCTCACTCACATTGACAGCAAAAATGGCAACTATGTCAGGCTGCTATTCATTGACTATAGCTCAGCTTTCAACACTATAGTCCCCACCAAGCTAGCTGTCAAACTCTCAGACCTCGGCCTAAACACTTCACTCTGTGACTGGATTCAAGACTTCCTCACCGGCAGACCTCAAGTGGTGAAAGTCGGCCAGTTCACCTCCAACTCCATCACCGTGAACATAGGAGCCCCACAGGGCTGTGTCCTGAGTCCCCTGCTCTACTCTCTCTACACACACGACTGTGTGTCCTCTCACAGCTCCACTTCTATTGTTAAATTTGCTGATGATACTGTGGTTCTGGGCCTCATTTCCAACAATGATGAGGCCGCATACTTGGGTGAGGTAGAGAGACTTACATTATGGTGCCAGGACAACTGTCTCTCTCTGAACGTGAGCAAAACTAAAGAGCTGATTGTAGACTTCAGGAAGAGACAGCAGTGGCCCTACACTCCTCTTATGATCAGTGGGACCCCTGTGGAGAGGGTGAGCAGCTTTAAGTACCTCGGTGTAAACAGCTCAGAGGACCTGACATGGACTACACACATTCAGACTCAGGTTAAGAAAGCCAGGCAAAGACTGTACCATCTGCGACAGCTGAGGAAATTCATGGTCTCACCAGCTATCCTGAAAACTTTCTATTCAGGGGCCATAGAAAGTGTATTGACTCAGTGCATCTCAGTGTGGTATGGTAATTCCTCGAACCAGGACTGCAAAGCTCTACAGAGAGTCGTGCGCTTAGCTGAGCGCATCTCAGGGTCTGCTCTCCCCTCTCTGCAGGACATCTGCCTCAAATGCTGCAAAAGCAGAGCTGCTAAAATCATCAAGGACTCGAATCACCCTGGTAACCATTTTTTTCATTTCACTGCCATCTGGCAAGCGCTTCAGGAGCATGATGGCAAAAACTGAGAGACTGAGGAGGAGCTTCTTCCCTCAGGCCATCAGGCTACTAAACTCAGTCTCATAACATCTACATAACATCATAATATCTACAGGACTCAATTTAATAAACTGTAAAAACATCCATTATTCTCCATCATCCGCATTGCTGCTATGTGTACATACCCAGTACAACCTATTTGCACATTCCTCTTGCACATCCGTGTTTATATTAATATTTATTAATTCACAGTATACTGTATTGCACATTTTATCTCATTGCACATTTTACTCCTTATTTTATTATATTATTTGTTCCTATTTTCATTTTTATTCTCACCTATATTTATATATATTCTCTTGTGTTATGTTTCATTGTAAAAAAGAATTTGCACTGTCTATTGAGCGGACCTGTCCTGACTTACATTTCACTACTGATTATACCCTGTATCATTGTGTATGTGACGAATAATAAAGAACCTTGAACCTTGAGTTAAGTTCGAAGTGATATTTTTGTTAAGTGGGTTATAGACAGTTAAGAGTATTGTAAGTCTACAGTCGTAATAATGCTATACAGCAGAATTATAGTTCTGTCAGCTTAAGAGATATTTCAGATATGCTTGTTACGTCAATTGGATCTCCTCAGGGATGTGTACTGTCTTCAATTTTTTTTATACTTTATACAAATGAATGTCGCAGCACTAAGGATAACTGTCATGTAGTTAAATATGCTGATGACACAGTTTTTCTATCCTTGTTAACTAGTGCAGAATGTGATGACAGTAATGAGCATAATGAGTTCTTTGAGTGGTGCAAAACAGCTGAACTACAACTGAATATTAGTAAAACAAAAGAGATGGTAATTGATTTTAAGAAAAATGCTTCAAAGGTGAAACCCCTGTGTACCTTTTGGAAAATAAGTTGAAAGGGTACATGAGTATAAGTATCTTGAAACTATATTTGATACAACTTTAAAGTTCCAGCAGAATACAGAGGTCATTATTAAGAAAGTGAATCAAAGAATGTATGTTCTTAGGAAATTGAACTCTTTCTGTGTACAAAAAAAGATACTGAGAACTTTTTATACTACCTTTATTGAGAGTGTCTTGAGTTTTTCCTTTTTATGTTGGTACTCATCACTCTCTCTTAGGAACAAGAATCGTTTGCAGACCTTAGTTAGGACCTGCTCAAAAATTATTGGTGTGCCTTTACGGAGTCTAGCAGAATTCTACAAGCAACAAATGTTAAGGAAAACTCGGAGTATCACGGGAGATGACTCTCATCCCTTGAAGGTTTTCTTTGAAGTGCTGCCCTATGGAAGAATATTTAGAAGCATTAAATGCTCATCTAATATATATAAATTTACCTTTGTTCCAGAGACTATTCGTTTTTGCAATTCAAAATCTTGTGTATTTTTTTTATTTTTTTTATTTTTTATTATTATATATATATATATATATATATATATATTTTTTTTTTAATGAATTTATTTATGAAGCATGTCGGGTTGTGTTTTTACTTATTTTTTTTAGTACCGTCTATGTGATGTTTTGTGTCTGCTATATGATGCTGCTACCCTGCCTGAATTGCCCCTTGTGGGATTAATAAAGTTATTAACTTAACTTAACTTAACTTATATTTGAAAGGCTGGATAAAACGTTCAGCGATAAATGCTAAAGTGACATTGAAAATGTGTCAATACATTGTGGAGTTATATGTGGTTGTGTCCACTTGTCTTTACAGGACGTTTTGGGAGGTCCTTTTAAACATTTTTTAAAAAAAAATTAGTGGGGGAGGGTGTAATGACCTCAAGGAATTATTTGATTGGTTTCATTTTCTTTGTTTATTGTACATGATTTGCACTAATATAATGTAAAGTGGATAAAATAAGGAAACGTAAGAAGAATATGTATACTGTTAGGGGCGCTGTGTGAAGAAAGACAGGGGAGTAAAAATGTTGAAGACTAAGAAGTTAATGCATGTTGTTCGTGTGAAAGCTTGCAGCCCAAATCTGTTGCAGAAAAAAAAAGAAAAAAACAACCGAGCGAATAAATCTACAGAAAAGAAAAATGTTGTCGTCGTTACTGTCCAAGGGGGCAACAATCAGACAACTGTCACAAAGTCTATAAATATAATTAAATTGTTTTATTTTTCACTCATTATCTCAATAAGACAATAATAAATAAAATTTCAATACAGCTGTCACTCATTATGAAGTGATGGATCTGCACACACTCTGTATAATGGATCAGATAATGGATTGGTGGTTCAAGGAAACTAAAGAAGATATTGCCCTTGAGCGAGACACTTAAGCCTCCATTGCTTCAGGGAGACCACCACTTACATTCATCCACAAACT
The DNA here is from genome assembly GCA_027474115.1 of Schizopygopsis malacanthus. NCBI lineage: Eukaryota > Metazoa > Chordata > Actinopteri > Cypriniformes > Cyprinidae > Schizopygopsis > Schizopygopsis malacanthus. The sequence goes on along the minus strand of JAPDDM010000117.1, from coordinate 150,829 downwards.
AAATTCATAATGCTGTCATGATGATGGCATTGTGTGAAAGTAATGCAAATAAATTCCACTAGCCCTAGTCGTGTGGCGATACATAAATATTTGAAATAAACAAATATGTGTTTCAACCAAAGAATAACAAATGACAACAGGTTTGTTCTTCACAGCAAGCTCTCGAATTTCAAGGCATATTGTCTGTTTGTTTACCTGCAAACACACATATGCGTGTAGAGCCTTCCAGGATAGTTTTAATGAAACTCTGATACCATGACAGGCAGGTAAGGAAAAACTAAAATAAATTAAAATGTAAAAAAAATTCAAATGACATATGAGGACATTCTTAGAAAAAAAAAATTTGTACAAAACTCCCAGCAAGCATTGCAGCATGAATGAATTATGCAGCTGAATATTTCTAATATTCTGACTATTTGCTTTTAACTGTTGTTTTTGCCTTTTGTGATGTCCAAAGTTGTTCTGTTTATGTGAATATTTTGCCAATTGTTTTTAAAGAGATTGTGCATATCGTATCTGCATTGCAGGATAACACGATACAGTTTGTCAGGATATGAATAATAGCAAAGCTAAATGCTCACTGTTCTTTTGATCAAAAAGGGAGCACTTTATGATTATGCTGTCAACAAATACCTGATCATATGTTTCTCTTGCCATAACAAACATATGTAACCAGGGCAGGATTAGCCCAGTATTTAATCCCCGGGTGATTGTCCCCTTTAAAGCATCATCTTGTATTTTTTTTTACCTTAACATTATGTCTCTAAAAATATTTCAGTGGTAGACAACTCCTAACCAGAAAAAGTATACTGCCGCTGCTACCTGAGCAGCCTCCTAGCGGCTAAAACCCCACTCTGTAAGATTTGTGTTCAGGTAGGTACACACAGGCCTGCCCATCCCTTGCCAGTGGAAGAGTTGCGACCTGCTTTACGGAATACATCACATATCGACTCGTAGCCTGAGTGGAGTTAGCCAACAACTAACTATAAGACGAAACGACCCTGAAAAAAACAACACCATAGCAGAGCCAGCAAAGAAGCCAAAAGGGCTTTTCACACTTTAAATTGTTAACCCTGGGTCATTCTAAACCCCGGATAAGCGGAATCCTGGCTTATCTGCAATCACGTTTCACACTGCTCATACTATGCCTGGGGTTAACTGTTAATACTGGGTATTCATTAACAAACACAACTTGTGATTTTAATAATGCATTAGTAAATGCTGAAATTAACATTAACTAACATTAATAAATGCTGTAGAAGTAGTTCATTCTTAGTTCATGTTTACTAATGTTGTTAACTAATGTTAACTAATTAACCTTATTGTAAAGTTTTACCGATTAACCTAACCCATAATTGCTCGTTAGTTTGTGATACCAATGCATGACCTAGGGTTAATATATTGAACCTAATTGTACAGAGTTACAATTAAACAATATTTAAAAAGACTTACCAATTGAGGAAAGAGCAAGCACTAGTATATATACATGGTGAACAGTGCAAAAAGTGTATGAGGTACTGTAGGATACCACTTCTCTCTTGAACAGATATTGGTATAAGGTCATATTTATTGTGATATAGTTCGCATAATCACCAATAAAGTGTGTTCTGAGATCTGAGGTCTTATATCACTGTATTAGTTCACTGAGGCGCGTTATGCATTGTAGGGGAATGAGAGGAACTCCAGTATTACAGCACAGCGTCACACAAGCCATGATACAAAGTTACAGAAACTAAACAACTGAAAGCAATATATGTCTTCCTCAGATGTAATGTGAGTTCTGTACTTCAGCGTTGGGTAAAAGAGCATTATATTCTCCTTTGTGGTAGAGAAATCTGCTTACATGTAGGCTATGGGAAACAGCAAAGATGTTGAATTAAACATACACACACAATAAGCGTTTCCACATGTTTATACTGGCCCCGATAATCAAAAATTCTACTAAGCGCTTGCTCCTTTTATGCAAATCGTTTTTTGTAAATGAATTACTTCATCCACATATGGCCTTGCGTCACCTGCTGGTGAGTGGCTGACATCAGCCGGAGATCATGCATTGGTGCTCTACTGCTATTCCTGCGGTTCCCAGATGTTCAACGCTGAATTTTCTGGAGAATTTTAACCACTGTGTTTGTGTTATCGAATTTGGAAAGGGAAATAAAATAACCAAAATTTGCCTGACGAATATTATACATCGTATTTTTAAACAGATTTAATATTTTGGAAGTGAATTCTGGAAGGTGAATATGAATTATTAAATTTTTAATTATGAAAATGTGTGTGAAATGTTTTGAATTGAAATATCCACAGCTTAAATAAACAACTATGTTAAATTGAAGGACCTAAAAATGCAAGCCCTGGAAATCCGATTTGTGGAATTCAGCATGCTTTATGTTACAAAAACTATTGTCATTATTCTGCTTCCATACACTTCATAAGAAAGGGATTATTTACATTTACATTTAGTCATTTAGCAGACGCTTTTATCCAAAGCGACTTACAATTGGGAGTACATAAAGCGATTAATCTTGAAGAGGCAAACATACAGAGGAAGTGCCAATAACACCAAGTCTCAGGCATTGTTCAAATAAGTACATGCTAGCAAGGGAAGGAGAGAAAGATGAAGATTTTGAAAAAGTGAAAGTTCAAATTTTTTTTTTTTTTTTTTTTTTTTAAGTAGTCAAGTAGAGTTGAAAGAGTTGAAGAGTTGAGATTATAAAGAATGTAATGTTATAATGACTTACACATTTTGTTTAAATATACAATTAAAATGTAAAATATAACCCTTAAAGTGGTCCTATTATGCTTTTTCACTTTTTGAATATTAGTCAGTCTGTAGTGTGTTTGGACATAAAACGATCTGCAACATTACAAATCTCAAAGTCCACTCCAAAGGGAGATATTTTGTTCTAAAAATATCCCTTTTCAAGAACTATAACAAAGGGCTCGTTTGGACTACAAAGTTGTTTCCCTGTATTTGTGACATCACAAATTGTAAATCCCCCCCATACAGAAATTTGAATGGTTGGAGCACTGCACGTTTCAAAATCGAAACCTGGTGAAGGTGTTTTGATATCACAGTTTTTCTGATGGAAACCAACTGTTTTCAGACAATTTTGGATGTCATTTTCATTTCATCTTGCATGTAATGTCTGATAAAGCAGCGTTTGTGAGCTGAGTTCTTTTTTGTGAACGGCATTACCGTGGAAACCTCGAGCTCTCCCGCTCCAACAGCGCCTCCCGCTGGCAGATAATTAATTTGCATATATATGCCACCACAAATAGTGTAAATCTGTGGGATTATGGTATAAATAAATTCAACTATATAACAGTTTCAGTGCAATTCATATTATGATGTTACAATTAAAGAACAATAAACATAATACATATTACCGTTGCACTTATCTGTACATAGTCAATGCAGTTTTTTTTTATCTGTTGTGGACATCAAAACGTCGGTCCTCCAACGTCTCCGTTCCCTCCTTCAGGATACGAGGGTTACATACGTAACCGAGACATTCCCTATCAGTCGGTCACTCTCGACGTCACGTCGGAGGACCGACGAATTGGGATCCCTACCAAAAGGCCACGGATACTGCCCCTTCCAGTGTCCCGTGGAGGCCTCCTGAGCCGTTATTTTTTAATAGGAAGATCAGTTACTGTTGCTATGACACTACCCACTTAGTAGGACTGGATAACACTGGGACAACGTACCCGTTCAGCTTAGAACAGGAACGCTGCGGAAGCCCTTACCTTCCCGAGGGAGGTTCAGAAGCAGTTACACATATGGACAATAGTCAGATGCATATGGAAGATGGTGATTGTAACCCTCTTGGAAGTAGCAGGAAGTCTGCCGGGAAACACGGGCTCTAAGGCTATATCGTGGAATTTACACATATGGGATCCGAACGGTCTCTACATATGGAACCCAGCCCTCTACCGGTTCTCACGGATTCATCGAGTGAGGGCCTGGCGCCGGATGCTCCGCTACATCCGGCTGCCGAGGGGACGGAGGAGCTCGACAGGGTCTACAGTACGGACTCTCTAGAGCAGTTTTTAGCAAGCCGACCTGAAACCGGAGCCCCTCAGTGCTTCTACCCATTTAAGATGAGAACACAGGAGGAAACCGGTTCCACACGAAGGCTATAGAATCTAGCGAACGTGTTAGGGGTCACGAGCCAGCGCCCAGGAGGACGCCACACTTCTTGTAGAGTGGGCTCTCAACCTGAACAGGCAAGGCACACACTGTGCCTGATAAGCCAGAGTGATGGCATCCACTATCCAGTGGGCATCCTCTGCTTGGAGACGGCATTCCCTTTCTTCCGGCCTCCGTGACAGACAAAGAGCTGGTCTGAGGTCCTGAAGCTTTGCGTCCTGTCAACGTAGTATCTCAATGCTCGGACGGGACAAAGCAAAGCAAGGGCTGGGTCTGCCTCCTCCGGGTGCAGCGCTTGCAGGCTCACCACCTGGTCTCTGAAAGGAGTAGTGGGAACTCTGAAAAGAGCACCATTCGACGAACAGGTTCCACTTCAAGGCGTAAACATGTCTCGTAGACGGTGCTCTCGCCGAAGTGATGGTGTCGACTACCTCTTGGGGTAGGTCACCTAGAACCTCTGCATCCCGTCCAGGGACCAGACATGAAGTTTCCAGAGGTCTGAATGCGGGTGCCACAAGGTGTCCCGTCTCTGAGTCAGTAGATCCTTCCTCAGAGGAATCTGACAGGGAGGGGCAGTCACGAGGAGCATCAGCTCTGGGAACCAAGTCCGGGTGGGCCAGTAGAAGGGCCAGTGTCTGCGAGAAGGCTCACTGGGGGAAATGCATACTTGCGAAGGCCCCGCGGCCAGCTGTGTGCCAGTGCGTCCGTGCCGAGTGTTCCTTCGGTCAGGGAGTAAAACAACTGGCAGTGAGACGTCTCTAGGGACGCGAACAGGTCTACCTGTGCGAGTCCGAAACGTCTCCAAATCAGCTGGACCGTCTGGGGATGGAGTCTCCACTCTCCGGTAGAGGTCTGCTACCAGACCCGAACCCGCGGGTCCCGAAATACTTTCGGGTTTCGGGTCGGGTTTCGGGTTAATGTTTAATGGATAGCTTCGGGCTCGGGTCGGGTTCAGGTTTGTAGCTAAACCAAAACTATATGCAGAGGCTTCGCTGCTTTCATAGACGCACGCACACACATATCAGAGATCGCGCACAAACAGCACGGAAAATTTTATTAGTAAAATAGCTTCGACAGGCTACTGACTCGCAAGTCACAACATTATATTTATCTGCAATGAGGCGGCAAAATCGCTGTTTTTGAAGTAACTAAGCCTCATTGCTTGTAGAGAGAGACGCGCAGACGCAGGTTCACATGCACGCGCAACTTTCCTCGGTCTCTCGCTCACTCGGTCTCGCTCTCTCTCTCTCTCTCTGTCTCTCTCTCTCAAATAAATGATTAATTCATTCAAATAAATACAATCTTATTTAAATGCTAACGAGCCTTAACTGACAAAAAATGACCATAATTTGCACGGTCATCATCTTCTTGTCCATACAAAATTCATAAACTCGGCAGAATGTATACGACCGCTGCACCTGATGTTCACAAACTTTCATAACTGGTAAATGTTTGTGAAATGGCAGAGCCTTGATTAATCCGTTTCTTTGCATGCAATCGTGAAATGCAACCTTTTTCCTTTTTTCTTTTGTTATTCGTTGTGGGGCGGGGGGGGGGATTTCGGGTCGGGTTCGGGCTCTAAATTGAACTGTGCCGCTCGGGTCGGGTTGGGTCAGGTCAGACGATCTCGGGTACGGGCCGGGTTCGGGCTTCAGTTTTGAGCCCGTGCAGACCTCTACTCTCCGGGAAGCGCAGCTCGTGACAGCTCGTCGGCTGTCCGGTTGAGCAAGCCCGGAATATGAATGGCGCGAAGCGACCTCAGATGCTTCCGACTCCAGAGGAGGAGGTGGCGGGCGAGTTGCGACATGCGACGGGAGCGTAGACCACCTTGTCGGTTGATGTACGCGATGGTCGCAGTGCTGTCTGTACGGATCAGTACGTGCTCGCCTCGTAAGCGTCTCTTGAGACGGTTCAAGGCCAGGTGTACTGCCAGCAACTCTAAGCAGTTGATATGCCAGTACAGTTGAGGACTCGTCCAAACCCCGACACTGCAAGCCCGTTGAACGTGGCCCCCCAGCCCTTGGCGGAGGCATCCTTGTAAACCACAGCATGCCTGGAGACCTGTTCCAGGGGCACTCCTGCCCGAAGGAACGAAAGGTCTGACCACGGGGTGAAGGTTTGGCGGCAGGCTGGAGTGATTTGGACCCACAGCGTGCCGCTCTGCCACGCCCACCTCGGGACTCGGCCATGGTTGAAGCGGTCTCATATGGAGCAGCCCCAGTGGCGTGACCACCGCCGCAGCCACCATATGCCCCAGGAGCCTCTGAAACTGTTTCAGTGGTGCCGCCGTCCTGTTCTTGAACGTATTCAAGCAGTTTAACACCGACTGAGCGCATTCCTGCATGAGGCGCGCTGTCTGATTGACCAAATCCAACTCCAACATACAGAGAAAAGAGATCCTCTGCATCAGGGAGAATTTGCTCTTTTCCCAGTTGACCCTAAGGCCCAACCGGCTGAGGTGCGAGAGCACCAAGTCCCTGTGTTCGCATAACTGATCCTGAGACAGAGCTAGTATGAGCCAGTCGTCGAGGTAGTTGAGAATGCGCACGCCCTGTTCTCTCAGGGGAACAAGGGCTGCCTCCGCTACTTTCGTGAAGACAAGGGGCGATAGGGACAGCCTGAAGGGCAGGACCTTGTACTTATATGCACGTCCTTCGAACGCAAACCGCAGGACTGACCTGTGGCGCGGAAAGATCGACACTTGGAAGTACGGGTCCTTCAGGTCGACCGCTGCAGACCGATCTCGGGGACGGATGCACCCGAAGATGCACTTCTGCATGAGCATCTTGAAAGGAGGTTTATTAAAGGCCCAGTTCAAGATGCGCACAATGATGTAAGGGCTGAAAAACCCTGCCTTCATATCGGCTGGAGGGACCGGTTTCATCACGTCCTTCGCCAGTAGGACAGTGATTCCCTCACAAGACATGGGCATCAGCTGCCTTCACTGCTGTGAGGTGGATGCCCCTGAATTTGGGAGGACGCCGGGCGAACTGAATCGCATAGCCGAGTCAGATGGTCCACAGGAGCCAGCGAGACGGCTGGGCAGCTCCCCGGCACCCAGACACCGTACAAGCGGGATCAGCGGGACCACCGACGTACCCGCGGTAGGGCAGCGAGGTGGAATGCAGGGACCTGGCCCGTGGCGGACCGAGGAGGGGTCTGAGTGTGCAGTGCACGTTTACATGCTTCCATAATTGGCAGAGGGTGCGTGAGTAGCCTTTGATGACGCTCTCGACTGCCCACTGCTGCCTGCTGGCGAGAGGGAGGATGAGTGGGATCCGGAGTTGATCCGTCCGACTCTCCATGCCCACTTGGGACCCAGAGACAGAGACAACCGCTTCCTGTCGAGATTTTTGAAACAACAGATTATCCACCCGGCCCTCCTCCGGGGGAGGGAGAGATGAAATTACCCTCTCCCGAAGCAGTTCCCTCTCTCTCTGGGTCGCCTGTCCCGAGGCCTCTTGCTCCTCCGCTTACCGCCAGTTGACGGGGGCCAGGACGGGCGGGGCGGCCTGCCTACACCTAGCTCAACGGCACCGCTTTTGAAGTCTGCTGTGGATGCGCTGCGGGAGCGGGGGTGGATGCAGGGCGCCGCCCTCAGCGGCGAGCAGGCTGGGCGCTGCAACCGGCGGACGGGTGGAGACAGCAGCTGCCCGCTGAGGCAGAAAGTGGTAGATCGCCTCAGTCTGCTCCTGTGCAGCCGGGAACTGCTGGGCCATGTTACCTGTTGCATCGCCGAAGAGGCCAGTCTGGGATACAGGAACTTTGAGGAACCGAACTTTGTCGGCGTCCCTATGTCAACCAGACACAGCCAGTTGGCGCTCCTGGACCACAAGTGTGGACATCGCACGACCCAGAGACCGTGCCATAACCTTCGTCGCTCATGGCGCGAGGTCAGGTGCGGTACGGAGCTCTTTCAGAACTTCCAGATCGTGACCACCCCCGTACATGTCCCTCAGTGCTTTTAGCCTGAAGAACCTGCAGTAACGTCGTAGCGTTAGGTGGAGGCAACATCTCCACAGGCCTCGCCGGATGAGACCAGACGAGTACCTACAGGCCCGGAAGAGGAGGCACGGTTTGCCCTGCCGGGTGGAGACAGTATAAGGACACACTTGCATCGCAACTAACCGCTCCACCGGGGGGACCCCTGTAACCCCTAGCTGCACCACCGAGGGTGGTGAGGGAGAAGGAGTTAGCAGGTCGGTTTCTGGCAGTAAAAGGTGCCGTCCACGACCTGTAAGCTCCTCATGCACGTCCGGGAGAGAGGCACCCAGGTCAGGGCGCTGAGAACCAGCCCAAGCTACCCCGAGAAACCAGTCATCCATATTGAGGGTTCGGGACACAGTGGCTTTCTCCACTCGAGCCCTACCCTTTCGGCGGCCGGGAAAGCATAGCCGTCACTTCCAGATCCGACTCAGGCATTGCTACCGCCGGAGCAGCAGCGCAGCCAAATCTTCCTCTCCGGAAGCTCCGGCTCACCCTCTGATGCAGCGATCGACATCTGGTCGTCGGGAGGAGTGCCAAGGATACTGCTGGTACGCTCCTTTTAGAGGGCCCAGCACGTTCCATTGGCAGCTCAACTGGTTGCAGAGCGCAAGAGGAGCGATGGTCCCTTGAGGGTTTGCCACCACTGTAATCCTCAGACCAGCCGTGCTACCGCCTGAAGTAGACCTCGCCTGTCTGCAGCCAGGGCGAGAACTAGATCGAGACGGAGGCAACAGCTCCGCCCCTTTGTCGAGGTAACGGAGCCTGGCATCTCCGAGATGAGCATCCACGGTGAGAAGATGACTCATCCACGAACGCCACTTCAGCGTGCTTACTGCCCAGGCACGTGAGGCAGCGATCGTTAACACCACCCAGCGCCAGGCAACGACCGCATTCCAGAAACTGGAAACAGAAATATCCGTGCATGCAAAGGTTCTGCACGATCCTCTTGTTCAATATTCTCGGGGTCTGAATTTATATGGCAATATTGACAAACTTTGCTGTTTTGGCAAGGGAACTAGATTAGCAGTACTGAAACAATGTCTAAGCTGTTTTCCAATCACAATGCACTGGGGCAGCTAACCAATCACAACATTTTGTTTTTCATAAGGCGGGCCTTCATCAAACCCGGAACTAATCGAGCCATTTGTGTCAGGCTGGGGAGAGAGTTATTGTAATAATTTAAATAATGTGATAAATAATGCGATTTTCGAACCACAGAGCATGAGAGCATGTTCTAGTACACCCCCAAAAAAAATCAAGACTTTGAAAAAGAGCATAATAGGACCCCTTTAACAGCTAAAGGGAAATATTACAATGAACAATGGTAAATATTTTGCTCTGTTTATAACTGCGGTGAGCCTTCAGTTTATACAGTAGTGGTCAAAAATGATATCCAGAGGGGATATTCGCACAACATTTGCCTCATATTTTATTTTATTTTATTTCATTTATAACATATTTAAACCATTATTTCCATTAATGATAAACGTTTGGCACCCAGTGTTGCCATATATTTCACCTGATTTTTTGTGTTTGTTTTTCACCATGCAGGGCCCCCATTTGATAATTCTTTTTTTACCTCATGATAGCATAAAAGTGATTCATAACAGCTTTTGTCATTGTAGTAAATTCCCATTTCCTTTTTATGGTTCTACATAGTAACATTTGACAAAGGTGCTGTATAACAACATTAGATAAGTGCCATAGTGGTTCCCCTATGACTATAAGCTAATTAACCACTTTTAGTTCTTTTCAAAACAAGTCATAAATGACTTAAAAAAAAGGTAATGGTAAAAAGTTGCAGTAAGTTTCTATATGTGTTCACATTAGTTGAAGATAACATGGGATAGCAATGAGTGTGACTTCTGAAGCATTTATTAATATTGGCCACTGTTAATTTCTGCATATACTAATACATTATTGATTTCAAATGTTAAAAAATACATTGATTATATTATGAACTATGAATTAATGAACTATATCATAAATGCACATTTATGATAATGCTGTAAAAAAAAAAAAAAACTAATGTTTTCATTGTTGTCATTTGTGATGCCCAACGAATTAACTAATGTTAACAATCTGAATCTAATTGTAACAATATTTACAAACACTTACAAATTAAGGCAATACAAAACAGCCAGTGCAGGATCATGGTCAATAACGTGTCTGAGATACTACTGATGTAGAATTAGGAATCAGTTGAATTGACAGCCTGTCATTTAGTCATATTTATGCATGGCACAGAGGGAGAAGCATACATCTCCCACAATTTGCATTTATTATGAAACACCTGGGGGTGGGGGGTGGTTGGTTAAGAAAGGGATTACAATGCTTTAAAAATATAAGTAGTCAAATATTTTGTGTAAATATAAAACTAAACATAAAACATAATCCTTTTACAGACATTTCTAATCCACTTATAATATGAAATTATACTCCCCTGGGACAGAAAACATATAGGTTCCGCATACAATGAATGACTGAAATTATTTTGTGTTGTTTATTCATATTGTACCTATGTGATGCTGTATAAATAGTCCATTGTGTACAAACGCTTTTGAAGTGCGTGCATGTGTGTGTGAACGTTTTGGGCACCCTCTAAGGCTAAACTGCTCCCTCCTTAGATCTATTCTACACCTATTCAAAGTTCTAACTTCACCTGCTGCTTATATGTAAACACTCTCATATTCCTATTCTTTTAAAGGAATGAGTCGAAAGAGTTTGCAAATTCAACTTTAGAACTTTTAAATTTTATTCTAGTGAGTTTTATTTTATTTTACTGAGTCTTAGTTCATTTTGGGGATGGCATGGTGCTGCCTCACCGCAAGAATCCCTGGTTTAATGGTGCGTTCACGCCATATCATAACAACCGTAATTATGAGATATCAACTTGTAAATCGCATTCACATCTTCTTAGAACTCGTAATTACAACTTGTGAACTGGGAGTTTTCTGAGAGCTACGGCTTGTACCACGTGACCGCTGCACATGCGGAACCACATGACGGTGCTTCCAGAATTAAAATTAAATTAATCAGTTATTTCGTAATATTTATGTTTAAAATTAGTTTCATTGACTTTTGACAATATACATTTCTTCATACAAAAAGAATGTGAACATAAATGAAAGACATGCCGCACAGAGTTAGATATCTAGGCTATCGATGAAATAACAACCTAAATAATTAAAATGTAATAACAAAGCATTTGTATAGCAACTGTTACTTGTATTGTGCTTGTATATTCATTATTGTGTTTATTCAGTATTCTTGGACTATCAGATGCAGCTCTATCTAGATGAGCATAAAGCTGCTAATTTCACTGGGACATTATACCAGAGACAGGGTGACAACAGATGTTTTATGGATTAGAAGATGATTGTGCATGCCATAATTAATCCATCTAAGGAAGGCAAAGTTCATTGTAAATTACTATAGTTTTAAGTATTCACCTAATTGCTCCTTTCATTGAACACTTCTACTTACATAATAAATTAATCAAAGCCAGTACCTGGAGGGAGAGGGTGAACTACCCAAAAATCTAAATAAACTACAGAAAAGAGTAAAATCATCTGGAGGAAAGAAAAAACTGTTCTGGAAGGACATGGCAAAAGCTGTCTAGTCGATTCATAGATACATTTGACCCAGAAAAAGTACAGAGGACGTGGTACACACTAGAAGATGCTAACAAAAAACTCAAAGCAGCACAGGGAGCGGCTCTATGAGATTTCATTTTTTTAAAGAAATGGATGCCCTGTTGTGTGACTAGCATGACATAAGTTTTCCTGACGACAGCTGAGGGTGTTGAGATTCGTAGGCCAGAGGCCTTAAATGTAGAAACATATGCTGCTTCAGAGAGTGTTACAACAAACACCTGCAAGAAACAGAAGAGTCAGGGACAGGACAGTGGTCTTCTTGATTTTCTGAGGGAGTCAGAATTAGCTACACAAAGGCATCATGAAGAAGTTTTTGCACAGATATCAGCCTCCCAACTGTCATTTGAGCGAATAATGTTGGCATTGTTGCAGAAGCCCTCATTACTATAGGCACAAATCTTTTACACCACCTTATTGTTTTTGCCCTCTTTACAGTTCTTCATGTCAAAACACTGTTGCTGTCTTGATAAATGATAACGGTCATGAAAAGTTAAGTTAAGGTGTGTTTGCCTGACGAAGGTCTTTGACCAAAACATTGCTACTTTTACATTTTTGAATAAAGGGAGATTAACAGTGTGCAGATCTTTTTTAAATTTTTTGATAGTACATATTTAACAGAAAATTAGCAACAAAAAAAATTTGCAAAGGAAAATAGGTGGTTGTAGTTATTTAACATAAGCACAGGTTTTCTGTTTCCTTAACTCATTGTGACAAAAAATATATAATTCTAATGCATTGCTTAAAAACTAAAACAGTTTTCCCCTGTCTAAATGTAGTTTTCTGTTCTTTTACTTTTTATTCATATTTGGGGCATCCAAAGAATGGTACTCCCAGGCTAGTTCTGAAATATAAACACAGGTTCTCTTTTTACCAACTCAGAATGACACACTATGCATATTTTAATTCCAAATGCATTGAATGTGTTTACAATAAAAATTACAATAAAATAATACTGTCACTCTTACTGTAAGTGTACTAATTTTATTCATTTTCATCTCCATCTCTGCCCGATGAGGACCGATGAGGATAGTCCTCACAGACTCCGGTAATGGGACCCGAAGAGAACTTGTGCAAAACACAAGCAGCTAAAATCTACTGCACAACAACATCTTGCCTGGTGTTCTGGATTTCTTTTATCCTTCTCCACTGACATTTCAGATGCCCAAAGGCATGCTTGACTACCACTCTTCCTTGGCTTAGTCTTGTGTTATAGCATTCTTCTTCAGGGCTCAGTGTTCCATTGTAACTCTTTGGTGTGACAATAAATGGATACATGCTCTCCACGTATGCTGTGTCTCCTAATAGTTGGTGTCTTTCCATTCTGTCTTCCCATTTATAAAAAAAGGAGAAGCCCTCGACATTCTGCAGTCATGAACTCTGGCCGGGTGATCCCACAAATACAATCAATAAATATTTCATGTTCTTCAATTATTCCTTGCATAATAATTGAGTTAAATCCTTTTCTGTTCATGTAGTCTATTCCCCTGACATTGGGTGTTCGGATTTTGATATGGCACCCGTCAATTACGCCAATCACTCTGTCTATGCCATATATAAGCCTATCCTTAAAAACTGCTCTTTGCTGTTCTGCTTTCTCACATAATTTTGCCACTGCATGCAAGTTTTTGCCAATTCACATGTTGCTTTCAACACTTGTAAAATAGTTTTGTGAGCTCCCCATTGAGAAACATCGAATTTGTCTGTAATTTCTCTGACCGAATTCTGATTTGCCATGTACCAAAGAAAAAGCACAACTTTTTGTATTAAAGGTATTCTTTCAGGGCCACCACCAGTGCCAAGTTCCTCATCCAGCCCTTGCTGCCTCAATCTCCACATAGCTCAAACTGTGTTCTTGTAAATCGCAGGTGTTTTTGGAACATGCTTAGGCTCATGTCAAGAATTCGCATCCAGGCAATTCCTGATTTCAGTACTGCTGGTAAAGCCCTTTCTGTTACGGATTGACTCACAGAGACAAAGGGAGATGTTAATAGTGACGTTTTATTGACAGTATCCAGATGAACAGCAGGGAGCAGGTGAGTAATGGGTGTGATGATACTTCTACGGGTGATGAGCAGATCAGATCGATGGTATACTTCCAGTTCCAGGAGATCGTGGATGGGAACCACTACGGGGAATCCTGGCCTGGAACAGGGAGATGGATCCGAGAGGAGGAGGACTGAGTACGAGGAAGACACACTGGGGATGACACAGAAGGTTAGTAATCTCACAACAGAGTAATGTCAAGGTAGGGAATAGAGGAGTGAGTCCAATGGTGTCTGAACGAGACTGGACCAGGAAGTGCTCTGGTGCTGGTGCTTATGAAGGTTGGGGTGATGAGGATGAGATGAGGTGCAGGTGCGCTTGATTGGGGCTCAGGTGAAAACAGGTGCGGGCGAGTGATGATAATGATGATTGGCTGGGTTGGAGGACAGACAGACGAATACGTGACATTACCTCCCCCTCCCGGATGGCGCGTCTCGCTCCGTAACAGAAACACCGGGGAGGGAGGGTGGGCGCCCTGGAGGCTGATGCAGGGCAGGGACACTGGGGAAGCCTCCAGGGCGGGTCTGGGGCTCCGGTGACCATGGCGGATCGGGAGTCTCAGGTGGCCACGGCGGATAGGGAGCCTCAGGTGGCCATGGCGGATCGGGAGCCTCGGGTGGCCATGGCGGATCTGTGGATTCGGACGGCCATGGTGGATAGGGAGCTTCGGGTGGCCATGGCGGATCCGGGGACTCGGACGGCCATGGCGGATCGGGTATATGGCCCCCCCCCCCAAAATCTTTTTTGGTGGCCCGCCGGCCGGGGGGTACTCAGTAAGGGCCAGTGGAGATGAAGGTGAGCTGGACAGGGCCAGCGGAGATGAAGGTGAGCTGGACGGAACCAGCGGAGACAAAGGTAAGCTGGACGAGACCAACTTTCGGGTGCGCTCTGGAAGCGCTAACTCTCGGGGGCGCTCTGGAAGCGCAAAACTGGACGGATCCAGTGAAGACGAAGGTGAGCTGGACTGGGCCAGCGGAGACGAAGGCGGCTCTGACTCACTTGGGCGGCTCTGACTCACTTGGGCGCTCGGGCGGCTCTGACTCACTTGGGCGCTTGGGCGGTTCTGACTCACGTGGGCGCTCGGGCGGCTCTGACTCACTTGGGCGCTCGGGCGGCTCTGACTCACTTGGGCGGCTCTGACTCACTTGGGCGGCTCTGACTCACTTGGGCGCTCGGGCGGCTCTGACTCACTTGGGCGCTTGGGCGGTTCTGACTCACGTGGGCGCTCGGTAGAGCTGGACGGAACCAGCGGAGACGAGGATGCGCTGGGCAGGACCAGCGGAGGAAATGGAGAGCACTTGCGAGGAGACGGCACCGGAGGGCGCTGGCGAGGGGCAGGCACCAGAGAGCGCTGGCGAGAAGCAGGCACTAGAGGGCGCTGGCAAAGAGCAGGCACTGGAGGGCGCTGGCGAAGAGCAGGCACTGGAGGGCACTCGGGTAGCGCGGAACTGGATGAAAGCAGCGGGGACGAAGGTGAACTGGACGGGACCAGCGGAGGCGAAGGTGAGCTGGACGGGACCAGTGGAGGCATCGGTGAGCTGGAGGGGACCAGCGGGGAAGAAGGTGAGCTGGACGGGACCAGCGGAGGCATCGGTGACCTGGACGGGACCAGCGTAGGCATTGGTGAGCTGGACCAGCGGGGAAGAAGGTGTGCTGGACGAGACCAGCTGAGTCATCGGTGAGCTGGACGGGATCAGCGGAGGCGAAGGTGAGCTGGACGGGACAAGGGGAGGCGAAGGTGAGCTGGACGGGACCAGCGGAGGCATCTGTGAGCTGGACGGGACCAGCGGAGGCATCTGTGAGCTGGACGGGACCAGTGGAGGCATCGGTGAGCTGGACGGGACCAGCGGGGAAGAAGGTGAGCTGGACGAGACCAGCGAAGGCATCGGTGAGCTGGACGGGACCAGCGGAGGCAACGGTGAGCTCGGTCTTTCTGTGTGCGGCGGTGGCATCTGCCTTGTGGGAACTTCCTCCACAGTAAAATATGAACCAGCGGAGACGAGGATGCGCTGGGCAGGACCAGCGGAGGAAATGGACTTGCGAGGAGACGGCACCGGAGGGCGCTGGCGAGGGGCAGGCACCAGAGAGCGCTGGCGAGAAGCAGGCACTGGAGGGCGCTGGCAAAGAGCAGGCACTGGAGGGCGCTGGCGAAGAGCAGGCACTGGAGGTCGCTGACGAGGAGCAGGCACTGGAGGGCGCTCGGGTAGCGCGGAACAAATGTATCACCGTTGTTAATGATAAAAAAACTAAAACAAATGGTAAGTAATTATTTTTACCTGACACGCTTGCTGTGTTCTAAAATATTTAGCAGTAGCAAACAAATGTAATGCAATGTTGTAATTATGTGTTTTAGAGCTATCAGTAACACTCTTTCACATGGCTTCATTTTGTTGACTGTCCCTATAGAAACAGATAATCCCCAGTCAGCCCGAGGATGTGAACAGCACCGAGTTGAACATAATGTGTTATCATCTCGGAATTACAGAAATTACAATATGGTGTGAATGCAGAATAAGTCTCAGCTGAGCCAAGATGCCTTTCTGTGTTAAGTGTGCATGTCCTTTATGTGTCTACGTGGATTTTCTCAGGGTGCTCCAGTTTCCTCCACAATCCAAAGATATATGCCAGGGGTCAAGTTCAGTCCTGGAGGGCCGGTGTCCTGCAGAGTTTAGCTCCAACCCTAATCAAACACACCCGAAGCAGCTAATACAGGTCTTAGATTTACTTGAAACTTCCAGGCAGGTGTGTTGAGGCAAGTTGGAGCTAAACTATGCAGGGCACCGGCCCTCCAGGATGAAGTTTGATGACCCCTGACAAAGCTGAACAGAATACTATAAATTGCCAGTAGGTGTGAATATGTGCTTCTGTCTGTGTGCTCTATGATGGACTGGCCATTCTTTCAGACCGTGTTCCACCTGCACTGCAAAAACATGTGTAGAATTTTAACATATGTGTGCTCAGGGATGAACATATGTTGTTTTGAATTTAACACATAGATGTGTACGTCATTTTAACACACAAATTTAGTGTCAGTGTCTGTTAATTAAATGCTCAAATTATTGAGCAATTTTAAAAAATAAAGCAAAACCGGCTGTTATTCCTGTGATATTCCTTCTAACACAGAAGTGTGTTGAAACCTTTACACACTAATTAGAAAATACGGGATTAGTTTCCATTGTTATGCTGATGACACTCAACTATATATCTCAACGAAACCAGATGAAACTTCTAAACTATCTAAGCTAACAGAGTGTGTTAAAAATATAAAAGATTGGATGACCAGTAATTTTCTCCTATTAAATTCAGATAAGACCAAGATATTACTTATTGGACCTAAAAACAGTACACAGAATCTCTTGGATTACAATTTGCAACTAGACGGATGTAATGTTACTTCCTCTACAGTTAAAAATCTGGGTGTTATATTAGACAGCAACCTATCTTTTGAAAATCATATTTCCAATGTTACAAAATCAGCATTCTTCCATCTTAGAAACATTTCCAAGCTACGGAACATGTTAAGTGTTTCTGATGCAGAAAAGTTAGTTCATGCATTCATGACCTCTAGACTGGACTATTGTAATGCACTGCTAGGTGGTTGTCCTGCATCTTCAATAAACAAGCTACAGGTAGTACAAAATGCTGCGGCTAGAGTCCTTACCAGGTCAAGAAAATATGATCATATTACTCCAATTTTACAGTCTCTGCACTGGCTACCTGTTAAGTTTCGTATCAGTTACAAAATATTATTACTTGCCTATAAAGCCCTAAATGATTTAGCTCCTGCGTACCTAACTAATCTTTTATCACGCTACAATCCAACCCGCTCCCTTAGGTCGCAAAACTCTGGACTCTTGGTAGTACCTAGGATAGCAAAGTCCACAAAAGGAGGTAGAACTTTTTCATATCTGGCTCCTAAACTCTGGAATAGCCTTCCTGATAACGTTCGGGGTTAAATCTAGTTAAATCTAACATTCGCTCTCTGTTTAAATCTAGATTAAAGACGCATCTCTTTAGCCAAGCATTCATATAATGCATCTCACAATCTTGTACTGCCAGTCTATCTGAACAAATGCACATTATTATGCTTTAGCTTGGGTTATACTGATAATTTCATCCAGGGTTATTCCTGGATGGAGCCGCTGCTACGCTAATTGTTTTACTGTTTCTATGTTACTGCCACGGGATTAACATCCCGTGGTAGTTAGGAATTACACAAGCTTCAGTCTGGATCCTACCCTTAAACGATAGAGATGACCGAACACCTGAGAAGAGACGATGACAACCCCTCCGAGGACCTCCGAGATGAGCCCCAGAGACAGATCTCCAGTGAGGACCTCGTCACCTAGACATCCATCGGGGAAAGACCCCTGGAACCAGTGGACCACTTACACTCTGACTTTGCTGCAGTTGGAACAAACTACTGATTCGTCTGGCCGGAGGGGAACTGGCCCCCCCGACTGAGCCTGGTTTCTCCCAAGGTTTTTTCTCCATTCTGTCACCGATGGAGTTTTCGTTCCTTGCCACTGTCGCCTCTGGCTTGCTCAGTTGGGGACACTTCATTTCCAGCGCAATCATCGACTTGATTGCACAGATATTATTTAAACTGAACTAAGCTGGACAATGCCATTACTAAATTCAATAATGAAATGCATTCAGCAGATAATTGAGTGTTAAATCCTGTCATTTTACATTATTGACAAAATTTGCCTATTTTGATATTGTGCAGTGCTTTGTTACAATTTGTATTGTTAAAGGCGCTATATAAATAAAGGTGACTTGACTTGACTTGACTAATGTGCAGTGGTGGAGGTAACGAATTACAACTACTCATGTTACTGTAATTAAGTAGTTTTTTTTTTGGTACTTGTACTTTTTTGAGTATATTTTTATCTACTTGTACTTAAGTAGCCTACAAATGAAAAACAATTATCTACTTCGTTACTTTTAAATAATAGTTCGTTAGAGAGTTTGCACACAATTTGAATTGATATTCAAACCTTTGACGGCACTTCAGTAGCCAATAAAGATATCCGATCGTAAACAGACCAATTAAAGCCCTTATATCTGAACCGGGAAAAGCGCCGCAGCAGCAGGTGAAGAGCTGATTGGACAGTGAGGGAACTACCGTTGGCCTATATAAACCGAGCTGCTACCTGCAGTGTTGCCAGATTGGGCGGGTTGCATACATATCAATGAATAACACATGTTTGACTGTTGTGGGTGACAATGAACATTGCTTTCTGATCACTTTATTGTGCACTTTTTTTGCACAAAAATGAGCTTTTTCATACTGCATGTGTTCCCCGGGGGTTATCAGTTAATTTCTTGATTGCCATTTTGAAAAGGTTCCTGGTTATTTTAAGCATATTTTCTTACTGTCTTTAACGCATTTGCCCTGTTTTAATCCATGTTCCTGTGAAATTTATTTATCTTTATTACCTTTTTTCGTCATTATTTTATTTTGAGGAGATAAAAGTGGTCCTTATCAACCTTGATTGACATGGTAATAAAATCATATCACATTATTTTGGCAGTTAAAATTTTGGGCTGGTTTTTGTTGAAGTGGGCGGGTTTTGCTGAGCTTTTGGGCTGGAAATCGTCAACCCGATCTGGCAACACTGGCTACCTGCTCTCTCCTCTCCGACATCGAGTTTGACACGCATCCGCCTGCTGTCAATAACAGAGTCTGAATGTCCACGCAGGATTGCAGGTATTCCGCATAATTTTAATAATTCCCGCCCAAATATGGCGAGCACTTTATTGTAACATGATACATGAACACAGTCTGTAATACTTATATAAATGAACTGCCTGTCCTCTCACTCCAATAATAAGACAGTGTGCAATCGCGATCTCACCGTGCTTTTAAAGTATAAATAATTTTTCTTTGCTCCTGGATTAAACTTTGTCAAAAATTATCAACCATTCAGAATAGTTCCACGCCTAAGTGATGCAAATCCTATTGGACATTGCATTGGCTGTAAGCTAAATGTATCAGAAAGTCTTTCCACAATCAAAAAGGGAACTTTAATTTCTTTACCATATAAGTTTATGTTACAAATTTTTGTTTTGTACATATAAATATCCTAGTCTCTAACTGCATCACTACATTGTACAGATATTACAGGTCAAAGACATTTGATGTTGCATTTATCTAAATAAATAGGCCTAACATATATGGCTCTTAAATCACTGCTTATTACAATTCAGTGTTGTCATATTTCGAATACCTCAACTGAAATGAGGTCATTTGTTTTATAATTTTATTATCGACTGTGTACTTGTCCTTTTTATAAATTCAATTCAGTTTGAAATTAAGCTTCCATGTAAGCTTTTGCAACAAAGTTACCCTATTTTAAAGACACAAATACACAGAATGAGCAAATATTTATGATTGAGATTTTTGTAATGGTAATTGATCAGTATTTGTATGTAAATGAAAGCCTATAATAAAATCTGTTCGTCATATAAATCGAATGTGTCATTTTAGTAGACTTGGATTAAACCAATTTCAAAGCTCGAACTAATAAGCTTGAGATAATGATTGCCTTAAAAAAAGGGATGCACAAAAAATATATATATGGCAGTATGCAGTATGTGGTAGTTTTGCCAATGGTATTGAAATGGTATTGTCATCATGAAATAAAAAAATGACCCTACTTACTCCTTTAGTGCACATTACTAGTCTTGTTGTGAACAATTAAACGATGCAAGTCAATACACCAAAAACATATTGTCTGCCGTCGTAATCTTTAATCAGGAACTGAAGATTCGCTTCCACTCTAGAATGACGTTCTCCCTCTGATGTGACGGCTTGGGGAGAGTCCTCTTGCTAAGTCATGACGTAAGGAATGCTGTTTCCGGGTCTATGTCTCTCTACTCATTTCACATGAGAATCCTATTTCAAAAGCCTTTTATGAGCACTGTTTAATTAATGTTACATATTTAAGCCAAGCATTAAAAAAATTGCTGTGCACACTACAGTGTCCGTCTCAGACACTAATATTTAAGCTGAAATACTGTCTGGCCATCAGGGATTTCTGTATGGAGATAAATGGAGGTTATAATTTTTCAGTATAACATGACATTGTGGGTGTATATTATCACAGTTTGGTGTTTTCTTGGGGTGTCTGGCAGAGTGTTAGGTGTCATGAGTCCAGGCCGGCGTTCCTCCCTCTCACCACTAGAGGTCGCCATCTCTCTTCCTCCTGGACTCATTTCCCCTTCATTCCACACACCTGTCACTAAGCACGTCCTCAGCTGTTCCTTATTTGCTACTCACATGCTGTTGATGCACATGTTCAGTTGTGTATTTATATGTCTACTGTGACCGAGTACGTTCGGGTTTTTGCGCTCGGGACACCAGCACTGCGTTGCCGTCTGCGGTGTCCCGTTTCTGAATATTGTTTTGTTTTTGCCTGTTGGCCTTTTATTTATTAAAAAGAAACAGATCCCTGTTTTCTTCGGTGCCCCCTTGCTCGCACCGTGACATTAGGATCCAGAAGAGGTGAAACATGATGTCAGATGTAACAAGCAGATATTCTTAACTAATTAACCGTGAATCTGCTATGAGCAAGAAGTGGAGTGGTGCACCACAATAAAACCCCACCCTTTATTCAATATTCCGTTTAATTTGGAAATACATCACAACACTGAAGTCAGTTGCAACTTCCAGTTCACGGGTATTTTGATATTGATATTTTTCAAGGTATTGAAGTTAGAAATTCCTGTATCATGACCACTAATTCGCGTACTTTATCAATAAGATAAAAGTGGGTTTTAGTAGCTATTATCCACATAGAACTTTGATATAAATTAATATTGTTCGGTAAATCATTACATAATGCCGGCTAAAAAGTAACTAGTACTCTGAGTAGTTTTTGAGAGGAGTACTTCCTTATAATTGAGTATTATTTCAGAAATGTAACAGTACTTGTAATTAAGTAAAAATTGTCAGTACTCTTTCTACCACTGCTAATGTATTATAGCTACGCACCTTGTGTCAGATATGTGTTATACTGTATGTTATTTTTGATCAATCTGAACAGAACTTGGAACAGTCAGACATTACATTTTGGTTGGAAAAAAATGCCACTCTGAAAAAAAAAAAACAACAGCTGAAGATAAAACATTTGATTTCTGAAAATCTCAGCAGAGGAGGATAAAACAACAAAAACATCTTTACCATCTTAATTTATTACTAACCAGAGCCCGTATTCACAAAACATATTATCTTACCACTAAGAGTTCTCCTAAATCGGCAAGTTAGCAACTACATTTGGCCTTAAGATATTTTGTGAATACAGGCCCTGGTGTGCATTTCCCAAAAAACACCATTAGCTAACTATGGTTAATTCTAGAATGAATGAATGAATTAATTAATTAATTCTAGAACTCTATTGGTAATGACATAACTTGCGACCATAGTTGCATTTGGGAAATGCACCCCTGGTTGACTATATTTTTGTTAGACGTCTAAAGAGCAGATTGAGAACGTTATTGAGAACAGAGGTTGATATCAGAGATAGATGGTTTTATTTTTATAATTTGAAGTCACTCGTATTGTGATTAGTGGTACATTTATTTGTGCTCTTGACGCTTTACTTTTTAACTTTAACTATACTCTGGCTGCTGCAACTGTGCTTTGTGAAGTACTTTTGTTATGGCAAGAGAAAATATTATCAGATGTTTGTTTATGATTACATCATCTTGCTATGCATGCTGGCAGTCACGGATGAGTTTTGTACTATGGTGGTACCCAGCATGCATTTTGGCATGGAGCTTTTTGATTGTCGCCGAAGTTGAGATTCATGTGCTGAACCTTGATGTCTGTTTATGTCTGTCTGATGCTGAATATCATAACATTCTGTGCGCATTGACTCACACCTTCAGATTATTACAACATTAGTAATCTCAAGACAATCGAACACCGGATGAGAAGGTGTGCCCTGTGCCCCGTCTTTACATTGTTTTGAGTCATTACTAGGCACCCGTTGCTTAATCATCTTCTGCTGAGATCTTGATAGATTTAAAGGCTGTGTCTGGAAGTCAGTTGTAGATCATGTTTCCCTTTTTCCTGTTTTTATTGTTTCTCTTCCCTGCGTTTCATACAGAAGGGCTCATCACTGTACCCTAATCCCTTCAAAGGGTTTGCCCTGCGGAGTGAGCGCTTTGAAGGGTGTAGGGGACCAAACTATTGTTTCTTGAAGTGCCCTTCTGCATCATCATCCCATGCCCACACGGAGGCGCCATCATCATGCAAAGAATCTGTGCAAAGGATCACGGTGGCCCGAAGTGTCCATCAGTTGTACCCTTCGAAATCCTTAATTCCGAAGGGCCCTTTGAAGTGGCCAGTTTTGAGCAGTTCGGTTTGGAATGGCCCTTCAATATGGCGGCCATGATGCAAAGTGCCCATCGGAGGGCAATATATCCTGTTTGGAACGCACTGCTTTTCTTCAGTGTTTCTGCTTATTCTAATGCTCTAATTCTAATGCTCAGTCAGCACTTAATGAATGACTTAATTATATTTAATTAACTTTTTATGGGCTACCATATAAAATATAATTTTTTTCTTCATAAACACAAACTACTTCCACCCAGAAGATAACACATTATATCAAGAATTACACATTTTAGCACATATTGTGTTTAAAAATCTACAGCATGTGTCAAAATGCCATCAACACACTCATGTGTGATGTAATTTTGACACATCTGTTTTTGCAGCGTAGAGAAGACACAATTTTCACTATCCTAAAGGGTTACTCCACCCCAAAATGAAAATATTGTCATTAACCACTTGCCCCCATGTTGTTTCAAACCAGTAAAAAAAGCTTTGTTCATCTTCAGAACACAATTTAAGATATTTTGGATGAAAACCAGGAGGCTTGTAAC
The DNA here is from genome assembly GCA_027474115.1 of Schizopygopsis malacanthus. NCBI lineage: Eukaryota > Metazoa > Chordata > Actinopteri > Cypriniformes > Cyprinidae > Schizopygopsis > Schizopygopsis malacanthus. Next base: position 127,093 of record JAPDDM010000117.1, on the reverse strand, counting down.
TGCTCCATTGACTGCCAAGTAAATTACACTGTCAAGGCCCAGAAAAATATGAAAATCATCATCAAAATAGTTAATCTGCCATCCGTGGTTCAATCTGAATTTTATGAAGCGACGAGAATACTTTCTGTACGCAAAGAAAATAAAAAAATTAGGACTTTATTCTACAATTCCTCTCCTCTGCATCTCTGAGTCACCTTAGCGCCATTTTTGTGAGTATCTGAAGGAACTTGCATGGACTGATCTTCATTCATTCATTCAATCACACATACACACACACACACACACTCACTCAATCACTGTTTCTTCTTTCTTTCTGAAGATGCACTCCAGCTTTTTATCCATAATCAAGTTTAAGGAGATAAAACAATATACATACATGCTACAAAAATAAATATAACCTGGTTTTTAACCATTATCAGCTGAAAGTCTATAAGTAAAGTTGTGCATGACAATATGTTTAAACTTAAACTTCCTTTGAGAAAAGGTGCTGCTGAACTGCAGCTAATCCAGATAACCACCTCTGATTAAATGGAAAACTATGAAGAAAATGAAAAGCACGGGGTACTGTAATATTTATACAGTATTTTTTATATCTTTTAAATTGTAGGGGAATTACAGTTAAAACCCATAGAATCATAAATGCTCAATGAAGACTACGAGTCACATTTTAAGTTCAATCAGTTGACAAAGAGTTTACTGAAGACGGAGTTCTCCACATTTCCGAATGCTGTAGAAAATAAGTATGAGGAGCCAAGCTCAAACTAACTAAGAATACAGAAACTCTAGTACTTATTATAGTCATATGGATGATCTTTTGATGTCATTTCTACAGGTTCTGATAGGTTCACAGTACAGATCATTCTAGCAACAGTCAAACATGGAGTTCTTTTCTCAAAGATGGTATCTTGGAGACACTAAGTCCCATTTGTAAGCAACGCGAGTTATACATTTCTATCTGACAGCTGTTGATTCTCTTGGAGACTGTTCCTTGGCCCTAGGCTAGTCTGATTTACCTGTCTCATACAGTGATCAATCACATAATACAATAAGTAAGAACCAAATTTAAACTGATTTCATACTTTATTAAATATAAAATATGATTTTTGATTAGATAAGAATTCAGATGAGCTATTACAAAACAAAAAAGTAGTTATTCTCTGTAAGCTGGACTAAATGAGTAAACACTGTTAATGCATTCTTGACATGGGTCAGAGCCTCAGCCACCTCCAAGACACCAAAGAAAGACATTGCTTATAACATAAATACCAGAATGGATACAATAGTTAAGAAAACTATGAATGTATTATATACTAGAAGAGGATGGGATTGAAAATCCTCCATTTAAGATGGTAGCTCTCCAGGAGAAGGGTTGGAGGATATCCCTGCACTAGTGTTTAAGACAACAGATGAAGGCACAAAGAGATACTCTGAAAACTACTTATTTTTGTATGTATGTATGCATGAATGTATTTATTTATGTATTTATTTATTTATTTATGTCATGGACAATTGGTTTAATTGGGTCTGCTTAGAAGTGGTGGCTTGTATTGAATACAAAGAAGTTGTACTATTTCCCTGTGCTAGCAAGACATTTTGATTCTGTTAAAGCTTTTATATTGTATTATGTGCATTAATTAATACCTTTTATTGGACAGAGTTTGTCTTTTTGGTGGGGAAAAAAGTTAAAACCTAAAATAATTAAAAGTAATTATATAAAAAATAACCTTGTTACACAACTTTTTAGAAATACATTTATAATTTTTGAGAATTAGAAAATAGCAGCTTTCAAATCACACCAAAAGAGCTCTACAGTGACCACCCACTCTCTGCCAGCCTCCCTATATTCCCAACCTACTTACTAAATTTGCATAGGCATATTTTGCTATATGAATCTGTAGTTCACCTTGTAACAGTTGGTTTGGTTCTTGGCTAGTAATGCTTTTGTATTGTGTGCCATTTCAAGTATATGACCAAACCTTCCCTAGCACAGACAGAAATATAGTAATGGTTATTATGTAAAGAATCAAGAAGGTCACATCTATGATGCTTGCCACTCTGGTCCAGGACAGAGATATCTTCTTTCGCTGGTTTTGTTGTGCTCCAGCCAAACACTCAGGGAGGATCAGCTTAAGACGGTCAAGGATACAAGACACTTCTTCATTCTGTTCTGTAACTGAGTCTGAAAAAATAAATACATAAATAAAAGCAAAGCATGGCTCTGGATAAACGTTGCTTTTTGTGGTCTACTTAGTCTCATATACAGTATGTAAACATTTTTTTATTGGGAAATCTTTTCTGATATTCTCCATAATATAATTTTTTTTTTTATTAATTCCACATGTAGTTAATGGAATGGTTTGTTTCATATGTAATTATGCGGTTTTTACATGTGTTAATTTCAGACTTTAAATGTTTTTTCCATCCATCCATCATCCAAACTGTTTGTCTGCGTTTATACTTGGCAGTAACATGCAACCTGTATTCGGATTTTGTCCACATATGCATTAAAATGCAAGTGTAAATGCATTTCTGATCGGAATGTTATCTGATCAGTGCATCCTGGTCAAGAGGTAGTTGAGGACACATTGTGGTCAGATCTCAGTGTAATGTAAATGCAATCTAGACATTGTTTCTGAATTCACAGGTACCCCGTGTGTCATCTTTTAATTTAATTGTGTAACAGTATCTGAACAAGGCAAATGTCTGCTGGTGTAATTGTGAGATCTAAATGAAGAGTTGCACGCTGCTTAAACTACTTGAAGGCCAAGGAGTAATTGGACTACAATATAATTGTTTTAAATATTATGTTTTTATTGTTTTCGGCAAATTTATAAATAATCTCCCATTGCTGTCCACAATGAAAGCATTTCACGTTATAATTGCACTTAAACGTTCCAGAATTAAATCACTGAGGGTGCTTCCGAATTTAGTGCTCTAGCCTTAATGCACACTTTCACATTTAGTATTTTTGTCCCGTCCATTGCTATCGTTATCACTATGTCAGTCACTGCTTTTCCGAGAACGAATCCTGAAAAAAATTATATAAATGTAAACTAAACATTTCTGTTTCCAGTAAAACCTGTATTTTCTGCTGAACTGAATGAAATGACTTGAACACAGATTCATTTATTTTGTTAAATGAGATTTGAAGAGCTGAACTAGATGATCACTGGTGGGAAACAGAAATTCAATCCAAGGCCACTTTATATGAACAAATGTAAACTTGTGTCCTGATTGGCTGGTGATCTAATCTCCTTTGGATCACAGTGATCGTGTGTTAATGCCAAGTTTAAATGCAGCCTTTCTGTTATTTTAATATAGAATATGATGGATGGCCTGTCTTTTGCAAGGCTTGTTTTTTAATGTGATCAAATACAATATTTATGTCCAATTTACTCAAATATCAATTTTATTTGAGTTTCTTATATGCATCAAAGTGACAAAGCAAACTATTAGTTTTTCTTCAAATCAAATCAAAAAAATAAGTTTTACTAATAAACTTAATAAAATGTAAAAAAGTGAAAGTATAAAATACAGGAAAATGTTCCTCATAATCAGATGCTATGTATTCTCTCACCATCTTGGCCAATAACAGTGGCTGTTGTTTCCACTAATGTCTTATTTGCTCCTTTATCCTTTAGAAAATTGACAAGGATGGTCTCCAGAATGCTGATGCCAATAAGATTGAAAATCACACTGCAGTAAATCCCTGTGAAAACAGCAAAGTATGACTGGAACAGCCATTCTGTACCATCTTATAAACTTCTATAAAGTTTATTGGCAGTACCTTTAAATATACCACTTAAGTAATAAAATGGATACTATAGGTATTAATATGTACTTTTAATATATTAATATGCCCTCTTTAGGGGTAAATAAATTGCAAATGTATGCATTTTTCCAAAGGTACCACCCTAGGTGACAGGTAAATAAACCCTAGGTTTATTTATTTATATTCTTGAGTGGGTGTGTGTGTGTGTGTGCGTGCGCGTTTTTGTAAAAAATGAGGACAAAGATTTGTATAATGAAACAGGTATTACAAAGAGAATGTGACTTATGAGGACATCGCCCCATATCCCCGTTTTCAAAAACGCTTATATTTCTGCTGTATACAGAGTGAGTTTTTTTATTTATTTTTTTTGTAAAAATGCATAGTTTCCTGTGAGGGCTAAGTTTAGGTGTAGGGTTTGTGGTAGGGCAATAGCACAAAGTTTGTACAGTATAAAAACGATCACGCCTGTGGGATGTCCCCAGAATTCACAAAAACAAACGTGTGCGTTTGGGTTTACAGAGAATGGTCCGAAAAGAGAAAATATCCAGTGAGCGGCAGTTGTTTGGACGAAAATGCCTTGTTGATGTCAGAGGAGAATGGGCAGACTGGTTAGAGATGATAGAAAGGCAACAGTAACTCAACCACTCGTTACAACCAAGATATGCAGAATACAATTTCTTAACGCACAACATGTCGAACCCTGAAGCAGATGGTGAAGGATCACAAATGTTATTCTATGTTTGATTTGAATTCACGTCCTGACTAAGAGGTGTCGGGCAAGGCAAAGGTGCTTGAGATCGTTTCCTGACCATTTGGGCTTGGGACAGCTGTGCCTTTTGTCAATGAGTCAGACAACTGAGAGATTAACGCTGCCCTCAGATGTTTGCTTTCTTTGATGTTTTGTCTCAACCTAAAAAAAGTCCCTCCTCCAATCCTGACTATAAAGATACCCTGTAAAAATGACTTAAGAAGAGATTTTCGATGACTGCAGATAACAACACATGTCATAGAATAAAGAAATTCTGCTGACAATCCAATCCGCAGTCTCCTGGTCTTCTCTTCTGAGTTTTCTACACTTTAGAAGAACAAAGTTTTCAACAGATGCTGCCGTGAACCCGGATAGAGTTCCAGCTTTCTCACCTGAAAGACTTCAAGCTCAAACAAAGATCTGCATCTTTTGGAATCCAGCGAAACTTCAAACTGAACAAGGATTCCCAGACTGAAATTTTCTCTCTGGTGAGTGCTGTCTCTAATCCGAAAGAACCTAAGACCAGTACAAATTTTTGTATCCTCTGTGCCGTCAGAGAAGAGTTAACATACATCTGTAGGGTTTGTTTAACTAAAGTTTATCCTCTGTTTTCAGACAGGGAAGAGTTTATCCTCTGTTTCTTGTAAGCAGGGAAGTTTATCCTCTGTTTTCAAGCAGGGAAGAGTGTATCCTCTAAAGTTTTTTATTTTAGAGATGAAAGTTTATCCTCTGTTTTCAGGCAGGGAAGGTTAGCATTACGTGCTAATTTTTGTTTTATCCTCTGTTCTTTCAGGCAGGGAAGGTTGGCATTACGTGCTAATTTTTGGTTTATCCTCTGTTCTTTCAGGCAGGGAAGGTTGGCATTACGTGCTAATTTTTGGTTTATCCTCTGTTCTTTCAGGCAGGGAAGATTCTAAAAATGAGTTATCCTCTGTTTCAGGCAGGGAAGGTTAGCATTACGTGCTAATTTTTTGGTTTATCCTCTGTTCTTTCAGGCAGGGAAGATTTTTGGCATTACGTGTTAAAAAACAAGTGTACCCTCTGTTGATCAGAGAAGTGTTTGTTTTGTTTGTGTGGTACAGAAGAAACTTGCAAAATGGTCAGAAGGAATGCTAGGCTGATTCCAACCACAGAAAAGAGTGGTCTTGCGACTCCTCTGTGGTCAGATAGTGAATTCAAAACACTGTTAGGGGAACATATGGACCTAATAGTCACTGAAAAACTATCATCTGATGGCTACTCCCAGCAGGATAATGCACCATGTCACAAAGCTCAAACCATCTCAGACTGGTTTCTTGAACATGACAATGAGTTCACTTTACTCAAATGGCCTCCACAGTCACCAGATCTCGATCCAATAAAGCACATTTGGGATGTGGTGGAATGGGAGAGTCACATCATGGATGTGCAGCCGACAAATCTGCAGCAACAGCATGGTGCTACCATGTCAATATGGACCAAAATCTCTGAGGAATGTTTCCAATGCCTTTTTGAATCTATGTCATGAAGAATTAAGGCAGTTCTGAAGGCAAAAGGGGGTCCAACCCGGTACTAGCAAGGTGTACATAATAAAGTGGCCAGTGAGTGTGTGTATGTATGTGTGTATATATATATATATATATACTAGGGGTGGAAGGGTTCAACTTTTTCACGGTTCGGTTTGTATCATGGTTTTAGAGTCACGATTTCGGTACGGTTTGGTATGTTTAGGGAAAAACTATACTGTCAAATAAAAATAAAGAAAATAATAATAATCTATCTAACTACAAGCAGCAGCACAAATAAATACAATATAGTAAAGATAAAATAAAATAAACAGTGATTTTTAGGGTTGGTTTATAGCATTAGTTTTTAGGTACAGAAATTGAATAAAATAATCAAATGTAAAACCGCATTGCATATTTGACTATAAATTACAGATAAAACTTTATTAAAGTTACAAAAGCGATTCAATCAAGAGCAGTGAGTGATTTCTTTGTTGTTGCTGTTTGATTAATATTAAGAAAGTGTTGTCACTTTAAGAGAATGCATTAATCCACGTACGTTCAGCCGGCTCGGTCTATTGATAGTCATGTGACAGGCTCGAAGACTTAGAGAGCAAAATATCCATTGAACTGCTGCAAAAGCATGTACATTTTTTATCTGTTTCCCAGCCACAAATATTTAGATCACCTCTCAAAAGAATAAAACAAAGGTATTTCTAAACAAAATGCTAGTATTGGCCATTGGCAATCCATATTAAGTATCCGTGGCACTATTTAAATCATAAACAGTGTGACAAAACGTTGCAAAAACACTCAAAGTGCAGGTAATATATTTGAAACACTAATATTAAAATATCAAATTCAGTAATCGCTATATTAATGATGCATAGTTTACACAGGCAAGCAGACGAGGCCGGGAATATGAACGCAATCCGCTTAATAGCTCAGTGTTTTCCTTCTAATGGTTTTCTATGGGAAGCCATTTAATGTGAAACTTTGCACATTGCGTTTATATTCTGGCCTGTACAAAATATACATCATCAATAAGGTGCACACTGAATCTCGCCCTTTAATATCAGCGTTTTACTACATTATTACTCAATCTCTGTATAAATAACTGGCGGTCAGTGGAGAAAAGCTGCGTTTTGCCCTCCAGGTGGACGTTCCTATAAGAGTGTGACTTCACGTCTTTGTGTTTTGAATTTGTCCATTCAAACACAATACTTCACAGAGAGCTTAATATTTGCTTGCGTTCTGAGGTGCGGCATTTGTGCGCTTCTCTTAAATCTTCTTACTGTGCTTGCGAAATAGCATCCTCTGGCTCTTAAATGTTTAAACTGGTAAAGCTTAAATGAGTTTAGTTTAAACTAGTGGTGGGCATAGATTAATTTTTTTAATCTGGAATTAATCTTTGTTCTCCTCACGGTGAAGTGCCATGGAGTTTCGCCGCTGTCAACCGCCGTGCGCGCGTTTCATCGCTCGTGAAGACCCACACAGTAAGTGCATTAAGTGCTTGGGGTTTTCGCAGGCACGTGAAGCGGTTTATGGGACCTCAAAATGCAAAATTTGCGACGATTTCCGTCTCATAACCCTCCACGCTCGGCTTGAGGATTATGAACGGGAATCCTCAATTTTTCCCCGGCGCGCATCGAGCACCTCCGGGGGCCGGTCTTCTTCCCGCCAACAACCACGCAAGCGGGTTAACCTGAAGCGGCCCAACAAGCCTGCCGCTTCGGCTAATCCGGGTCAGTCCTGACCTCCGGGTCGGAATGAGGAGAGACGTTTCACCGTAACGGGGCGAGGCCAGACCACGGAAGCGTTTCTGCCCGCCCCGAACGCGCTCTCCTCACTTAAATCTGTCACAGCCACCCTTCGAGGCTTGGTGTGCAGATCTAGTTCACCCTCATTTTTACTCGGGCTGGCAGTTGGGGGACGCGTTCGTCTTTCCCCCTTTGCAGCTCGTCCATTCGCCGCCGGCGAGCCGCATGTTAGGAGACACAGCTGTTTCTCTCCTGCAGTGTACGGAACCCATGCCGGCCACCCGTCAGCCCAGCACTTCTCTCTCCATCATGCCGAGCACCTCCAAGGCTTCTGTTCTACAACAGGAACTTTCCTCCCTCCTACAGAAAGGAGCAATAGAGGAAGTACCGCAGTCGGAAGTTGAACGAGGGTTCTTCAGCCGCTACTTCCTCGTTCCAAAGAGGGATGGCGGCTTGAGGCCTATTCTGGATCTACGGCGTTTGAATTTTTCCCTCTACAAAGGGAAGTTCAAGATGCTGACGATGAGAACCATCATGTCTCAGGTCCAGGAGGGAGACTGGTTTGTCACCATTGACCTGAAGGATGCGTATTTTCACATCCAGGTCGTTCAAAGACACAGGAGATTCCTTCGGTTCGCCTTTGGAGAGAAGGCTTACAATACAAGGTCCTGCCCTTCGGCCTGGCTTTGGCTCCGAGGACATTTACCAAATGCATGGATGCTGCACTGGCCCCTTTGAGGCTCCAGGGCATTCATGTACTGAACTATCTGGATGACTGGCTCATTCTGGCTCACTCCAGGGAGCTAGTGAGTCGTCACAGGGATATCGTTCTCGGCCACATCCATTCTCTTGGCCTCAGGATGAACGCCAAGAAGAGTGTGCTCCTCCCATCTCAGCGAACTGTGTTTCTAGGAGTTCGTTTGGATTCCATTCAGATGCAGGCCCGTTTGGCTCCTGCCCGGATACCAGTTCTTACAGCATGTCTGGCCCGCTTCAAGCTAGGCCATCATGTCTCTGTAGGTACCTGCCACAGGCTGTTGGGCCTCATGGCAGCAGCCTCCCCTGTGTTGCCCCTAGGGCTGCTTCACATGAGGCCATTCCTTTGGTGGATGAAGGAGCTGAGGTTACACCCCACTGTACCAGCTACTCACCTTATCAGGGTGTCGCGCAGTTGCTGTCGACACCTTTTAATGTGGCGAGACCCCGTCTTTCTCCAGAGCAGGGTGAGCATGGGTGCGATCCACCGTCGCCATATGATCACGACGGACGCATCAATGACAGGCTGGGGCGCGGTCTTCGAAGGCAGACCGGTGAGCGGGGAGTGGAAGGAAGAGTTCCTCTTTTGGCATATAAAGTTCTCGGGGGGTATCATATCATAGTCAGGACGGACAATATGGCGTTTGTGTCCCACATAAACCACCAAGGAGGTTCAAGGTCGCGTACCCTGGACAGGCCTCTCGTAGAGCCGCGAGCTGGGGTTCGGATGTCAAGCTCGAGGAGATGGAGAGTGAGCAGACAGGCCTCGCCTTTTCTCTCCCTTCCTCTCCCGAGCGCGCACGTGCGAATTCGCCGGTCGAATTTTTGCATGATTTTCTGTTTCCTAGCCCGAAGGCACGTGATTTTGTTTCCTTCGGGCTAGATGATGTTCTGCACACGGCAGCCTCCGACTACGAGGATTTCGGGCCTGCTTTAGCAGATGCGCTCCCGCCTAGCGGCCAGGAGGCGCGGAAAAATAGAAACATTTCCAAGAAGTTATTAATTGATTTGCATTTTAATGAGTCAAATCATTATTTCATCCCCTATCAATCAGCAAGATTTCTGTCTCCCAGCTTTCTTTTATACAGGTAAGGAGCCGGGATTAGGAGCACTCTCTTAAAGGGAGTGCTCCTAATCTCAGTCCTACTCCAGTCATGTCCTGTTTTTATGTAAATGAGTGGCTTCGAGTGTGCTTGAGCCGTGCCGTGCGCTCACTCATCTGCGAGCCTTGTTTCGTGTTGGAGCGTGGTGTTCGGATCCTGGAACTCATGTCTTTAGTTTCGGTTTCGTGTCGGGGTTCATGTTCTGTCTCATTGTGTGAGCGTGCAGTCTCGAGTTCGCTCGGCCGCACGCTCTTCTGTCCCTGTGTGTTGTGTTTTTGCACGCAGTTTGTGTTTTTATCGGCTGTGTGCACTCATGTTATGTCTTGTGCTGTGTGGCACACAGTTTGTGTGTTTCATTGGCTGCGTGCTTTTATGTTATCATGTCTTGTGTGGACACGCGGCTTATAAGTATTCTCATTAGCTGCATGTTCGTGTCCTGTTTTGCACATGGCTGGTGATTTGTTTTGCTGGCCATGTGCTTGTGTTTTTGTTTTGTGTGAGCACATGGCTTTTGTATTAGTTTTGTGTGTGCCATGTGCTCTCATGTCAATTGTTTTGAGCCCACCCATCTTGTTTCATGATTATTGGTTCATTTTCCCTACCAGCATTTCCCTCAGCACTGGAAAGATAGGTTAGTCTCACTTATAATGAAGATGATTGTGTGTTGAGCGTCTGAAACTTACTTTCAGTTTCATTCGTGGCAGTTTGCATGTTGGCTAGCTGAAGAGATACTCGTCTACTTATCCGCGGTGATGCTTGTTGCATTAGCCCTGTCGTATCTGACTATAACATGCCATATAGCCTATAAAATGCTCTCACACCTTTATTATTTTAATATTTGTGGGAGGAGTAAAATTAGCATATGTGGTTTCAACAACCAGATGCATTTACACTTGTCCAGTTTCGTCTGGAATGCGGCCCAGACCACCTCCTGAAATGGTTTGAGCAATCGGATTTATATCCGTCTCAAATAAGTTTCGGAGGGCATTTACACCTGGTCTTTTCAGGATCGGATGGCTATCCGATCAGAAAAAAACGCATGAAGTGACCAGGTGTAAACAGCCCCCTTGTGTTTGCAGCCCTGTGCCAGTTCGTCATCAATGTTAGCCGGTGTCTTGTCCTGTCTTGCCCGGCTAAGCCTTGTTGCGTGTCTTGCCCTGCCAAGCCTTGTTACCAGTCTGTTTTCTCTTACCGGGTGTTTTTTGTTTGTTGCTGTTTTGTTTATTTTTATTATCAATAATAAGCCCATTCTCCTACACCACTGAGTCCTCGTCTCATCCCTCTACCCAAACCCAAACAATATGTCCACAGAAGCAATCAATCAATCAATCAATCAATCAATCAATCAATCAATCATTCAATCAGATTCCAAACTCTCCACCATGGCCAAGACCAAAGAGCTGTCCAAGGATGTCAGGGACAAGATAGTAGACCATCAAAAGGCAGGATTGGACTACAAGACCATCACCAAGCAGCTTGATGAAAAGGTGACAACAGTTTGTGTGATTATTAGCAAATGGAAGAAACACAAATTAACTGTTAATCTCCCTCAGTCTTGGGCTTCATGCAAGATCTCACCTCGTGGAGTTTCAATGATCATGAGAACAGTGAGGAATCAGCCCAGAACCACACAGGAGGATCTTGTCAATGATCTCAAGGCACCTGGGACCATAGTCACCAAGACAACAATTAGTAACACACTACGCTGTGAAGGACTGAAATCCTGCAGCACCCGCAAGATTCCCCTGCTCAAGAATGCACATGAACAGGGCCCGTCTTGAGTTTGCCAATTATTCAGAGGAGAACTGGGTGAAAGTGTTGTGGTCAGATGAGATGTACTATTTGAACATGCATATATAAAGGTATAAGCAAACTTGAAAAAACAGTGTCCATATAAATAAATAAGTCTATGAAATGTAGGAAGAATTCTTTCACACAGTTCTCAACATGGGTCACGATAATCAACAGACAGTTCACAAACACTCAAGATCACTCCAAGTGATCTTACTGAACTAATAATTAAATAAAGAACAGGAAGTCAGAATGAGGTTGATCTTGTGCTCTCTGTTTCCCTCTGCTGGACATATTGTTGTGTGCCATGAAGCATCACTTTCATTTGATGTGATTTGAGAAGGATTTTCTAGCTTGGCTATGTCAGACTTCGTACTTCCGCTCAATTTCAGTTCGCTTCTGTACTCAGTCTGAAATAGCAAACCAGCTCCCAGATTATCTCCGGCTCTGCACCAGCCGTCCAACCAATGAACAGCGGGCGGACTGAGAGCCGTGACGTAGATGCTAAGCGCTGAATTTAAGATTGTAGTTTTGGTTAGGGAAATCTAAAACGACAGCATACATGGAGACACGGGATGCTATTCGCTCTGTTGTGGAGAATATTCCTGGCATTTGCCAACTGAAGCCCAAACAAGAAGAGTGTTTGGTTCATATTTTGAACGGAGGTGATATTGTGGCCCTACTCCCGACAGGTTTTGGGAAAAGTTTAATTTATCAACTGTTACCGATCATCAGCGAGAAACTGGGGAGGCCAAAGTCTGGCAAGGCGATAATTGTGATTGTCTTCCCCTTGGTTGCCCTCATGGACGATCAGGTTAAGGAGGCAGCAAAACTCGGCCTGTGTGCTGCACAGCTTGACATGCACAATGATCGAGAAATCATGGAGGGGAATTTCAGCCTTATTTTTGGTAGCCCCGAATCCTTGATTCTCAATCCAAAATGGCAAGCTATGTTGGCATCAACCCTATACCAAGACAGCCTCGTCGCCATTGTCGTTGACGAGGCACACATCGCTTACAAATGGTGAGTTTGCATACACGGGTTTGGTTATTAACTTCAACAAGTTAATTTATTTCGACATCTCCTCAGTTCAAGGCGGCCGAGCCGGCACATAACAGATGTCATAACCAAACCTTTTATGATTGTCTTACGGGTACACCAATGATTTTAAACTTCAGACAAGCCCCCCCCCCCCCCCCCCCCCCCCCCCCCCCCCCCCCCCCCCCCCCCCCCCCCACGAGAAAGTAAACACTTGTAAATAATGCCCTTCTAGACTCTGTCTGGAACCAAGGCGAAGTTGCAGAGTTTGGTATTACCAGGCTAAGGACTTTCAGCTGTTCTGCCTTATATCCCTAAATTTTCAACTTTATTTCAAGAAATTACTCTAGGTTTAATGCATAATAGCATTTATGTTATACTCACCAATCAGTGGGATTTGATCAGCCGTAGAGGGCAGCATGTCATTAAGAATCAGCAAAAATACAGAAATAGACAGGAGTAAAGTCATTTTAAAGCTCAGCTTGTCCGTTCCAGTTCCCTCTATGAAGAAGGACATCACATCCAACACAAGGAAGAAAAAAATTGGGAGCATGAAGTTGATGACATAAAATAGAGGTCTCCTTTTTATGGTGATCTGCCATGTAGAGAGAGAGAGTAACATAGTATCACAATTAACTTGATTTGGTCTGTATAAATAATATTTACAGTAATACATTGTTGCAAGGCTTTTTATGTAATGTTCTCAATTAATTAAATGCAAAAAAGTTTAAAAGTTTCTCTTCAGAAACTCGAGCTGCGTCCGGTGGCATTGGGGAATGTCTCCAGCATGAGCGGCTCTAAATATCATATGTAATCAGTCCAAATGATCACTGACGGTGTGACGTAATGACCAACTGGTATAAAAACATTTGCAATGCAGCCTGCATCAGCTTTTAGTCATTCAGCAAAAGCACTCTGTGTGTGTTGTCCAACTCTCTGTTTTGTGAGTCTTATTTAGTGTTATCTGTCCTGCCACTTTATAAGATCCATTTTAGGTCGATTTTTATCTTTTTGCAAAAAAAAAAAAAGTCAGTATGTCAAAGAGATATTTAATCGAACGCTCTAAGGAAGAGGGCGAGAGCAGCTCACATTTCAGATCATGTGTTCCTCCCCTCGAATGCTACATGGTACCAGGTGATACACATGATTTGTGTGTGGTCTGCTTGGGAGCGGAGCAAGTGCATTGCGAGCGTCTACCGATGCATTCGCTCTGCTCCCGGAAGGCTCTTTTTGATGCTAAAGGAGCTTTCACCAGCGTTTCCCGCTGTGCTGATCCCACTGTCGCCGAGGCAGAGTGGCGTCAGCACTCGTGGGGATGCCAAGTGGATCTGTTGGCGGGAATGGAGATGGGTGAGTCCCTATCTCCTTCCCCACCCATCAGATTTGGCAGCCGTTCTCCGGGATCAGAAGCTCGGTCGGCAGTTACTTCTCCCCGGGCGCGGACTCGATGCTTCTCTTATCTAACTCTGAGGAGGGTGAGTGCATTTGCACCGAGGCTCCAATGCCGCCCCAGTATAAGAAGCTATTGGAGGTGATGACTCATGCTGTAGCCAAACTAAACATCAGTTTGCCGGCCGAGGAGCGTGCTGAGCCTCAGACTAGCAAAATTGATGAATGCTTTCTGCAAGCGAAGTGATCACCTCTAACACGGAGCCTGCTGTTGTTCCCCGATCTCCACACTGATGTGTCAAGATCGTGGGCAAGTCCATTCTCGGCCCGCCTCTTCATCCCCTCCTCTGATTACTACGGTAATGTTGGGGGATTGTAGCAGCGCGGCTACAGAGCGATGCCTCGGGTAGAACAGACGCTCGCAAGCTATCTGTCCCCCGTTGCGGTATCGTCTCCGCTCTTGCCCTCCAAGCCTCTACGAACAACTTCAGCGCTTGTGGGGAAGGGGTACATGGCAGCGGGTCAGGCTGGTGAATGTCTGCACACCATGTCGGTGTTACAGGCATAACAGGCTGACCTGCTGAAAGAGATTGATGAACGCGAGGCCATGAGCTCTGATGACATCACGGAGCTCAGGAGAACCGCTGATTTAGCTCTCCGCGCCACCAAGGAGACCGCCCGTGCTATTGGGCGGGCTATGGCAGCCATGGTGGTAGCGGAGAGGCCTATTGGATGCCCCGCTTGCACCTCTGGGTCTGTTCGGCGACGACGTCAAGTCCGTCATCGAAAGACACCAGGAGGCTCGTAGACAAGCGAGGGCGTTCCAGTGGTTCTTACCTCGTCGCCCTCCAGCTCAGGCGGCTGCTGGACGGGAGCAGCCCCAACCGCATGCCAGCTCTTTATACAGGGAGGCACAGAGACAGAGTGTCGCCACTCGCGCTCCTCTGAGTCGGGACCGAGGTGGCAAGCAGCGCTCTGTCCCGGGGCCTTCTAAGCCGAAGACGGACCTGTGGGCCGTGCTTCAGGCCAAGAAGGCTTCGAAGAAGCCCTGACGCCCATGGCACAACGCTTATGAGAGTAGCCCCCGCTGGAGGGGAAAAGGTTTTCACCGCGTTTCCCGGTGCCCATACCTCGCCAGTGCCCTCAGGAGGTCGGTCTGCCAACCCTGGTGCTCCAGGGCGCAGCAAGCATACATCTTAGTTTTCTCCACCCGGAAGTGCGGAACTGAGATGCTTGCCACCCCGTCGGGGGTCTCTAGAGAAGCTAGTTCGGATCCAGGGCACCGAACTAGCTGCTCTGATTACACCAGAGGCCAGTCTCTTATACTTTTACTTTTTACTTTTAGTAATTTAGCAGACACTTTTATCCAAAGCGACTTACGAATAAAAAAAAGTAACTAAAATTTAAAGTTAAAACTATAAATATTATATATACACATTTAAATAGATAAAGAAATTAAATAAAAAATGACAACATTTCAAAACTAAACATTTAAATGAAAACAAAAAATAAAGCTAAGAACAAGTCAAAATATTAAATCAAGATAATGTATGAGTATAATAATGATTCTAACATAACACTAAAGGCCTAAGTATACTTCTCTTTTTACATAGTAAGAATTGGTTATAAAAACTAACCAATCGCATGGTAGTGCGATTGGTCGCATGGTAGTGTCGATGGTCTTTACACTCTTCGGTCTGCACACAAGGAGGGCTTCACACGACGGCTGCCGCGGTAAATTAACCTTTTTTAAACCCGACTAACAAATCACTATTTGAATTCAGCTGAATACACTGTCCTGATTATCACAACAAATGGCCAAGCAAGCGCAGACACTGACAAGAGACGCGATACAGTACGAGACCAAACGCAATTTCAGCAAGTCTCAACACAGTCTCGAGAGACTGGTTCCCTTAGTAGACCATTTGTGTAAGCATGGGAACTACTGCCAAATGTATCACGGTGGCAAAGAGGCTACAGAATCCAGTTCGGTTCTCCACTGCCTCGATTCAACAGGGGTTTTCCCATTCTGGTGGGCCCCGAGCAGGCTCTGGTAATGGAACAAGAAGTAGACACTCTCTTGAGGAAGGAGGCCATCAAGGTGGTCCCTCTCCACGAAAGGGAGTCGGGTTCTACAGCCGGTACTTCATAGTCCCAAAGAAGGATGAGGGGTTATGTCCGATATTAGATCTGCGTCAGCTGAAATGCTCAGTCATGCGACTGAAGTTCAAGATGCTGACACTCAAAAAGGTTGTGTCTCAGATCAGATCCGGAGACTGGTTTGTCACTATCGATCTAAAGGATGCATACTTTCATGTCTCCATCCTTTCCACTCACAGGAAGTTCCTGAGGTTTGCTTTAGGGGGTGAAGCTTATCAGTATCAGGTTCTTCCATTTGGCCTAGCACTCTCACCCCGCACTTTCACGAAGTGTGTGGATGCTGCGTTAGTTCCGTTGCGGCTACAATGCATCCGCATAATCAATTACATCGATGATTGGTTGATTCTCGCTCAAAGCAGATGGCGGTTCGGAATCGAGATGTCGTTATTGCCCATATGAAAGTGCTGGGGTTAAGACTGAATACCAAGAAAAGTGTGCTTTCTCCTGCTCAAAGAACCACTCATCTGGGTGTGGTGTGGGATTCGCTCACGATGCAGGCTCGTAAGACACCTGCTTGGATCGAGTCGATCCTCACTAGGGTCGCGAGGGTGAAAGAAGACCAGTCACTCACTGTGAATTAGTTCCAGAGACTGCTGGGTCTGATGGCAGCTTCGTCCAACGTAATACCTATTGGCCTGCTGTACATGAGACTCCTACAGTGGTGGCTCAAGACCAAGGGATTTTCCCCGAAGGGAAAACCGCTTTGCATGATGAAGGTCACGCGACGATGCCTACGTGCCTTAGACATGTGGAGGAAGCCTTGGTTCTTGTTTATAGGAGCAGACGTCCTGTCGAGACAGGGGCTGATGCCCGGGGAGTGGATGCTTCACCCAGATGTGGTGAAGCAAACCTGGAGAGTGTTTGACCAGGCTCAGGTGTACCTCTTCACTACTCAAGAGACAGCGCAATGTCCCCTCTGGTACTCTCTAGTTCATCCAGCTCCACTGATGCTATGGTACAGACGTGGCCGAGGCTTTGTCTGTATGCCTTTCCCCCGATCGCTCTGCTCCCGGCAGTTCTGTGCGAAAGTGTGCCGGGACGAGGTCAGTCTACTTCTGGTAGCACCGTTCTGGCCGGGCCAAGTATGGTTCTCGGAACTGTTTTCTCTCCTCGTCGACTTCTCTCCTACTCTTCCAGTCAGGATGGATCTCCGCCCAGAGCTATGGAAGTTGTGGGTGTGGCCCCTGAGGGGGCACAGCTTATAGCTTCCGGTCTCTCAACCGAGGTTGTTGAGACCATCCTCCAATCCAGAGCTCCCTCAATGAGGAAACTGTATGCCTCCAAGTGGAAACTTTTCACTTCTTGGCACGGAGACCACCAGCTCGACCCAGTCAACTGCCCGCTTGGTACAGTTCTGGAGTTCTTGCTGGCCCGTCTCTCTGCAGGGTTGACCCACTCCACCCTGAAGGTCTATGTGGCGGCAATATCGACCTACCACAGCTCTCTTGGTGGGCAGTCGTTGGGCAGAAACCCCCTAGTTACACGTTTCCTCTGCGCTGAGGCATCCAGTATGGTCCCGTGTGCATCTTGGGACCTGGCTGTGATGCTCAAGGCTCTCTGCAGGCCTCCCTTCGAGCCTATCGAGGAGATTTCTGATCGCAATCTCACTCTAAAGACTATATTTCTGTTGGCAATATCTTCTCTAAAGAGAGTAGGAGCTCTTCAGGCCCTCTCAGTGGCCCCTACTCATTTGGACTTTGCGCCCGGCATTGCCAAAGCCTTTCTATACCCTAGAACAGGGTATGTTCCGAAGGTCCCCTCCTCAGCACCACAGCCTACAGTACTGCAGGCTTTCTGTCCTCCTCCCTTTCGGCAGCCTGACCAGCAAGAGAAAAATTATGTGTGTGTCAAGTGCGAGCACTGGACGCATACGTCCACAGAGCTGCCCTGTGGAGAAAGGCGGACCAATTGCTAGTCTGCTACGGTCCCCCTAAGAGAGGTCTGCAGGCTACAAAGCAGACCCATCAGCCGATGGATTGTGGATGCCATTAACATATTTTTTGAGTCCTCTTAGCTCCCCTCGCCAATGGGAGTCAGAGCTCATTCAACTCGAAGTGTGGCGGCCTCCAAGGCCTTTCTCGCAGGTGTCCTAATACAGGACATCTGCAATGCAGCGGGTTAGTCCACGCCCCTGACCTTCGTCAGGTTTTATGGCCTCGATATGCGGGCCACTCCAGGTTCTTCCGTTATCTCGCCCCTGTCGTGCTCCGGAGGGATACACACAGGGCAGGAACTTGGAAGTCTGGCAGCGTGGGCATCTCGTTCCTTAAAGCGTCTACCGGACGCAGACCGAGTTCCTGAAGAGAAATGCCTCAGGTTATGTATGTAACACTGGTTCCTTGAAAGAACGAGATGCTGCGTCTTGGTGGCACACCTCCTGCATCCCTGCTAGCGTTTTGCTTAATTTCTTGAAGCTGATGCCGGCTGCATCGCACGTGCTTTTATACCAGCTGGTCATTACGCTACCCCGCCCGTGACGTCTCGCCCATCATTTGGACTGATTACACATGATATTCAGAGCCGCTCAAGCTGGAGACATTCTGCAAAGCCTCGGCCGGATGCAGCGTCTCGTTCCTTCAAGGAACCAGGGTTACATACGTAACCGGAGGCGTTTTGTTAGAATTTAATATTTCGTTTTGTCTCTTATTTTTCTTTTTAAAAACTCAACATAAATTCCTTGGTAATCTACCAACTCTGTGCAGAGATTTCAGAGTAAAAGTGGCAACTGACATCACAATGAGAGTTTGTATTGTACACAGTGAGAATTGTAAACATTCGGGATATGTTTAGCCATATTTGTATATTTTTAAGGCACATCCTTGACTAACAAAAGCAACATTTATGTTCTAAAAATTCACTAATGAAAAATAGAGTAGCCTGCTATCAGTACACTGGGATCAAACAGCTTGCTAAAATGTGTATCTCCTTTGCTTTGATTAAATCAATGATAAGAATTAACTCAAATAACAGGAAAAGATATGACGGGCTGAGAAGTACAAAATAAATTACAGTATTGAAAACAAAATACAAATCCAAGAACAAAATTATAAACACATTGGTAATTTTATAAACAAATTAAGTCAGAAAACACAAGCAATAGTTCTGAACAAGTCAGAAAACACAATGACAATTCGAGCAAAATGAAAAAGGTAGGTATATTTTGTGAATGGAATACTTGCTGCTAATCGGACAAAATATCTGTCAGTCAAGACATGCAGAATGTACAGCAGGTTTCAGAGAAACAGAACATTTTCTCAATAGAAATTGTTTTCTGACTTATTTAGTTTTTAGTCTTGTCATTGTGTTTATAATTTGTTGATTTGTTTTTGCCTGTGTTTAGATTTACAAATATCTCCCTTTACATGTATGGCTTCCATGCAACATCTGTGCACCCTCTGATGTAAGAACCATATTATTGAAGTATGCCCTGTTGAGCACCATCCACATCCGATTACGTGCTGATTTTGAAAATAAAATAACAGATAAAATACTGTATACTACTGTATAATGTACAAGTATAAATCCACACTTTGGTGTAAAATTGAAAAACAAAAACAACATTTTAATAATAAAAAAAAAATTATTGTATTATTTAAGTCCTAATGTTTGTAGAATGACAATTAATTAATTCATTAAATTAAGGCATTAAATGTCCCTGCTTTTTTAAGTTTTAAAATTAACATTTAAATGTAAAGCTTTGCCTCTTTATTGCCATCTCTGTTTAAACCATGCAATTTAAGTTACTTGCGGAATTATTTTTATTGCGTGGCTTGTGCTCCGGTACGGCTCCAGCGCGGACGAATCTAATGTTTTGAGATGAATGTGTGGTTGTCAGTTACCGCACCGGTGTGGATACTGTACTTGGGAATCACAAATTCTCACTTACGTCTTGGTATATTTAACCCAAATAAGACTTTTCACCAGATAAATCATGCTACCAATGGTAATTAAATCTAACGATTGATTAGCTCATATCACATCAAACCGTACAAATTATTATTATTGTTATACTATGTTCCCTAATTGATAATGTTAACAACATCGGCATTGCATGACAACGTGTATGTAGTGTGTATACGCATGTCGATTTCAATTTCTATACAGTCTAATCTTTGTTATACCATTAAAATTTCATATTAAGAAATTATTTTAACCCACAAAGCTAATTATTCTTCCTTCGAACTGGTTCTCTTTAAAATGCAAATCCTGTGTAATCCCAGGCTATCAGTAATCAGAAGCACATCTACAACTGGAATAATTTAATTTCAATAACATGTATTTCATAAACTCATAATCCTTTCTGGATTACAATCCGCCATCAAATGATAAATGTGATTATTCTAGTTGCTGTGAGAAAAGGAAAACGATCCACCACCTACAGCATCTGGACATGCGATAGCCTATTTTCCGGGACCTAATCTTTATGTTTACAGACGTGGCGTAATGATGCAGCAGCATGCTCGAATTTCCCGCGAAAACCTACCCGTACCACTCAAATTAGAAAACATTATTATAAGCTAACCGTTGTGAATCGGGCTAAAGGCAATAGTTTTGAACACTAGCTGGTTATGTACTTGCTCAAATATTAATTTCGGATAATGTGTAACCAAAAATAAAAAGTTACGGACTGCAGTTTTAATTTTGGCATACATTTTTTTCACAAACTGTAAATTGTTTTATATATGTGTGTATATATATATATATATAATTTTGTTTATGCATTTAATTTTGGCTTACATTCCATACCCTGTGTTCTGTACCTTATATATCAGCTGATCCATTTCTATCAGCTTAATAATGGTGGTATTAGAGTTAGTCACATTTATACCGATGAGCTCCCACTCTCCCTGGGTGTGAAAGATCTTCTTCGATTGGATGGTAATCCATGCAGCATCACTAAATTTATTAATTCTAATCTCCTGAACTGTGGGAGTGTGAAGTCAAATAGTTTAGAAGAATAAACCATGTTATCTTGTTATTATTTGTCAAAATTGATTCACAGGTTTCAAATGTACTTGAATATGCTGTAGATTGCAGTGTCATATTGCAGCTGTGGCTGTCAAAGGGAAATCTGTAGAGATCCATCCTACAGGCTATGGTCAGAGCTAAAATATCAGATGAGGCAATTAAGCCGAGACTAATCAATTTCACATATGGAGACTCCTTTGTTCCAAACTCTGTCTTGATGCTAAATGGATAAAACACAATTTAAAGCTGATTATTAAAAACATGATGATTGGAGACAGCACATATTCAAAAAAAAATCTGTAACTTGCAGACTAATGAGGATCATGTTATGTCAGGGGTGTCCAGTCTTGTTCCTGGAGGGGCAGTGTCCTGCATATTTATATCTGTTCATTTTCAATAAGAACTTTTGTAGACATATGACAGATATTTGATACTATCAGATACAACGTTGATACTATTAAATAAAAAAGCTGATAATGTTGTTTGTGGAATTGTTAATCATCCTCTGCTGAGAGTTAATGCCTCTAATTTCAGTTGACTTCATCTAAAGCCCTTTCACTCTGAACATGACATGATAAAGCAACGTGAATCGCAGATGAATGGTGTTTTCATGCCAAATGCAAAACAATTGATAGCTTTTGGCAAATTAAAGCCTGTACAACAGGACAGTGCTGCCCAAAAATACATTTTACACCTGCACACTATGTGGCACAACCCACTATTCCACTGATTGCCATATTATAAAGTTTTATTTTATAGCGCCTTTGAAGACCCAAGGACACTTTACATAAAGCTGATCGATAACATGAACACAAATACAAATGGTCAAGCAAAAAAGCAGACAGAGATCATATTATGAACCAGATAATTAATACAAGCAAGCATGGAATTGAAAAATGAGGCAGACAGTCAATTAACAAAACATATTGTAAATAAGTGAGTTTTTAGATCAGTTTTAAAGGTTTGGAGTGAAGAGACAGCACAAAGATTTTGAAAGTTTATTGCAGAGCTTAGGAGCTGAAATGCTGAAAGTCTGAACTTCATTACTGCCAGAAAATTCCCAGAACTTGATCTTAGAGTATGCGTAGGGACATAAGGGTGAATTAATTCAGAGCGGTACAAAGGTGCAGAGCCATGACAAGCTTTGAAAACTAAAATGAATAACTTAAACTGAAAACGATAGATAATGGGGAGCCAATGTAATTGCTGTAAGATAGGAGTGATATGGGCTGATTTTTTGGTAAAAATAAGGGCACGAGCAGCTGCATTTTAGGTATTAGCATATTACCTGCATTAGGTAGGCCATATAACAAGGAGTTATAATCAGTGGTGTAGTGGTGGCTGGAGAAGTGGGTATACTCTCCCATCCCCCAAGGAAATGCCAACTAAACCTGCTGCCTTGACTTGCCTCTACATGCAACTATTCCAGGGGTCTGCAACAGGGTTTGAAATGAACTTTTTCACTCACCAGACAATTTTGCTAATAAATTATTAAGTTACCGGCCATTCACAACTACTAGCCAAAAAACAACAACAATATATATAAAGACTATATATAAAAGGCATTTTATTAACCTTATTAAATGTGTGATCAACCTTTGTTTCATAACAGTTTTTTTTAATTGTATTAATAATTTCTAGTTAATATAATATGACATGAATCAAATGAAATCAGCCTCAACAAAAATTGATCTTTCCACTGCAGCAGAAGTCAATGGCATTTATTTGCATTTACACAGATAGTTTAATGATACTGAAATTTAACATGTATGCGTTTTCCAAAATTACAACTGCATAAATAATGCTGTGTTTTAAAATTATTTTTTTAATATACAAATATTAAATGTTGGGGAAAATATAGTAAGCTACTTTTAAATATGAAAGTAAGCCACTGTCTTAATAAGTGAGTCATTGAGTTATTTATTCAAATGATTTTAATCAGACGACTAATTCATTCAAGAATGAAGCAAGTGCCTTTATGAATGGTTTATTGAATCAATGACTCAAATGATTAATTCAGTAAGGTGTGTTGCTCTGAGATGAACAACTGTTCTGCTGTGAGGCTAACTTTTGTTAGGCTAACCAAATCAAGCAGAAATGGTCAACATTGACAATATTGTGTCTAAATTATAGAGCACTTAACATTAACTACTCATTTGAACTCTTGCATAAAATCAATTCCAAATTTACAATTGTATTGGTTTTCAGGGAAAAAAAGTTAACTCTCGTGTTGCTTAACTAGGCATCATATGTTATACATAAAAAACTGCCTTTTTACTGCAGTATGTTTCTTCTTTGTGCAGTTATGTTAATTTGTTTTGATTTCTCAACAATATTCTCTCATGCGAGCCTCACTTGGCGCGTTGTGTTAGGCTACTTTCAGTCGATTTTCTCATTATTAGAGCTGTTCTATACTTACTGTTTGAATGCATTCGTTTACTGGATCCTTGACTGAAAAATTTACATGAGATCACCAGTTTAAGAAATTTCTGATCGTGAAAAATTATTTTCATTTTAAGATGTTGTTTTCGTTATAATGTATAATATATATTATAGTGGGTATACATGTATAGTGATATAGTGGGTATAGTGGGTATACATGTATAGCGTTATAATGTATAATATATATTATAGTGGGTATACATGTTATAGTGATAAAGAAGTGGGTATACGCCATATGCCTGCGTATACCCTCCACTACACCACTGGTCACAATAGTCCAGACGGAAAGTTATAAAAGCATGAATAACAGATTTAGCATCTTTGAATTTTAGTGATTGTCGTAAACGGACAATATTGCAAAGTTGGTAGATGAAGGACTTGACAAGCTGGTTGATATGGGGTTCCAACATTGTGCAGAATCAAATAGTACACCAAGATTGCATACAGTAGGGGATAGATGTACTATAACTCCGTTGATATTAATAGAAAAGTCAAGATGAGAGGAGACAAAGGACTTTGTCCAAGGCCAACTAACAGAATTTCAGTGTTTTTTTTTTGTTTGTTTTTTTAAGAAATTTTGAGCCCTCCATACTTCAAGATCATGTAGGCAAGATGTTAAAGAAGTAGCAGAAAAAAACAGAGTTAGTGTCAGGGTTTCCGCGTAAGCGAAGGAGCAAGGAAACGAGAAGTGGATACTTAGAGTACCTATCCTCAGGTAGGTAAATCCACAGGATAAGTAGCCAAGCAAGTGTCACTATGTAACAACAAGACCAACAAGGATGTGAGGACATGAAGCCACATTTAAGCGTGCGTTGACTGGGGAGTGACAGGTGCGAATAATTAATACTCAGGTGATTGCGATCGTGCGGGGGCGGTGATTGGATCTGGTGACATGGGTGACTCCGTTACAGCAGGACACTGGCCCTCCAGGACCAAGTTTGGTGACCCCTGTCTTAAAGTAAATCTTCAGTTTTTGTTTGTTGCATTTTAACATACGAGAGTTAATTGTGGTCTCTATCTGAACAAACTGATCATATAAATCAACTGATTTAATAAATTACAAAATGATAATCTGAACAATCAGTCCTGAAGAAGTAGTTGGGGGGAAGCAAATTTTATGTGCAGTGAAAAATCAGTATCTCTTTTGTCATTTTTGTATGCCATTACCCTTATTCTATCCATTATTTGAAACCTTTCAGAACTATGACTAAAACGAATAACAGCAAAAAATAAATGGCTCTGACAGAAGTAATTTGTTATACCTTTCCATTATATCAATGTCTGGGATCCAAAACATATTTTTGGGGGCTACAAATGTTTCCTTTCCACAAAATGATCCTTTATTCCACTTCATATTTGAATTTGGCCAGGCCTAAAAGGTTACATGACATTCAGAATGATTATAAGTCAATCTGTATTCTTGAGAATTACATAAATTGAGTAAAACTTTGCAAAAATGGAATGAGTTTAAAACACTTACGGTTAATATTTTGACTTGTGTGGTGAGGCTCTGGTCTTTTTCATTCTGTAGATTAAAATAAACTGTTTAGTGATAATGCTACAGTTGCTTGACATCCCATAATGACCCATATGAGAAGATAAATCATGGTGGACTCATACCACATCTATGAT
This sequence comes from Schizopygopsis malacanthus, assembly GCA_027474115.1. NCBI lineage: Eukaryota > Metazoa > Chordata > Actinopteri > Cypriniformes > Cyprinidae > Schizopygopsis > Schizopygopsis malacanthus. Next base: position 102,050 of record JAPDDM010000117.1, on the reverse strand, counting down.
GGAGGTCACATATAGGTCCACATAAATTATGGCAGGTTGGTCCAAGAATATCAAGGGCCACATTCTGGTAATCTGAAAGTCATGTTTGTCCAAGCCGAGATGTTCAAAAAGTTTGTATTTAGCTGCAGCATACTCTGTGTTGTTGCAGTTTTCAGCATTAGACACCCACCCTGTACATATGAGACATTCAGTGGCAGAGAGGAATACATTATCCAAGCACACAGTGAGGGAAAGAGGAATTTATTTAAATATCATCCTTCTACATGTCATACTCTTGTCACAAAAATGTAGACTATTGCTCTTCAAGGGGACTTGAAATTAAGAATTAAATGTTCTTATTAGAGGTTACTGCAAGTTTCAGATCTAATTCAACCCTTTTAAACCGGCTGTGTCTGCGCCGATACATAAACCATGCTGTATTCATGTTCTATCTATCAAAATATTCTCCTGACAGTAGCGAGGTTGATTAAGACTATTTCACATGTATTGTGTATCTTTATAATGTGTCTGTTCTAGGGGTGTGCGATATAGAAAAAAAATGATATCTCGATATTTTTTTGGATTTTTTCGATAACGATGATTAGACAATATTTTGCAGAGTGTTATTGTGCTGATATCTGACTACCGTGCACAGCTGCAGTTTATGATATTCTTCATATTCTGTGTGCTCAGTTCACATCAGTGATTAATCAATATTTTCATTTAAGTTTAAATTTGATTTTTACCTTTTAATAAAGCCATTTTGTTTCTAAAAGTGTACATCTTTTGAGTCAAAATTGTTACATTTAATCAGTTAATTAAGATGATACACATTTAGGCTGCTCCCAAACAAATGAAACCAAATATCATCAAAATGAATCTCTGCATAAGTTGCATCTGAAGGTGTTTAGATGTATTCACACACTGTTTAATGCACCTCAGAGGGACATGGAGTGCTTTAACCAGTTACAAATGCATAATTTTTTGACATTTTAAACATAAAACATTGAATACTGATATTTAAAATTATTAAAAAAATGAAAATAGACTTTAAATGTGAAATTAAATCGCCAGCAGATGGCAGCACGTCACGGTTAACAAGTGAGTCATTGCGACTGAACCGAGTCATTTAAACGGTTCATTGATTCATTCATGAATGAATCAGAGACTCAAAACATCACTGTAGCTGTTTGGAATTATTTTTTGTTGGCGAAATGCAGCAAAAACAGGCAATATGGTGTCTAAAACGTAAGTATCTTAATATTAACTTATTGTTTTTGAACTGGTGTATAAAATCAATATCACATTTGCAATCATGCTTATTTTTAGTACTGTACAAGATGGCGCTGAGGATGGCAGCCGCGTTGCGTGCTCCAGGAAAACTTTGCAGTTTTTCGTATGTTTTATTAGTTTTTTTGTTGTTTTGCTTGTTAGATGTTGTTAGTATAACTGTCTACGATAGAGACACGCTTTTAAACAATGGTTCCTCCGTTGCGCAACACAAACCGGACTTTGAGTTTTTGAAATGCCGGTGGATTGTTCACAGACATCTGGGTCGCGCAATCGAGGAAACGCCGCCGACACCGAAAAAGAGGAAAAAGAGCTGCCGTTCTCGTCAGACTGAGACGCCGTGCTTTCCGACATCCTTTTCCAACCATTTTACTGGCCAATGTTCAAGTCAAGTCAAGTCAAGTTGAGCTTTATTGTCATTCCACTACATGTGTGGACATATAGTGGGACGAGATGTCGTGCCTCACAGGACCACGGTGCTACATAAATACAGATATACAACACAAAGTAAAACAGTATAAACCTATACACAAACTAACCTACTGTCAGCTTTGACTATACATATGCTATATATAAAAGTGGATACCTATACATAAACTAAAAAACAAGAAACAAAAAATACAAACTGTACAAAAAATACAAACTGTACAACTGTGCAGATGACTTCAAATACTGTACATGTGCAAAAGAGAGACATTCAAGCAGCTGGCTGGGGAACAGTGTAAGGTGATTTGTGGTGCATGAGCCAGTAAACATACATACATTACAGTCATATATTACAATCAGTCTTTTGTGGGATTATGGACACACAATGGTGTGTGAAAGTGTCTAGTGCATGCAGAGGAGAGTGTGTTGCTACAGGCCCGCTCACCTGAATTTCACAGAGATAAAAGTTTAACAGTTTTTTCCTGAGATGTGGTAAGGTGGTGGGGGGGGGGGGTTGTTTGGGGTTTCAGAGAGGGGCGGTGTGATGTGAGTTCAGGGCTCTCACAGCCTGGGGGAAAAAGCTGTTGAGCAGTCTGGCGGAGCGGGCTCTGATACTTCGGTACCGTCTACCTGAGGGTAGGAGCTGGAAGAGACTGTGGGAGGGGTGGGTGGGGTCCTCCACGATACTTTTTGCTTTGCTGGAGCATCGTGTAAGGAAAATGTCCAGGATGGAGGGGAGAGGGGCACCAATGATTTTTGCAGCGGTGTTCACTGTCCGCTGGAGGGTCTTGCGGTCTGCTGCACAGCAGTTTTCGTACCAGACAGTGATGCAGCTGGTCAGCACGCTCTCAATGGTACCCCTGTAGAAGGTGGTGAGGATGGGTGGAGGGAGGCTTGCTCTTTTCAGCCGGCGGAGAAAGTGTAGGCGCTGTTGTGCCTTCTTGGAGATAGACTTGGTGTTGGTAGTCCAGGTGAGGTCCTCTGTGATGTGCACAGTTCAGTCACTGGATAACAAACTCTGTGAACTGCGGGCGCGCATCTCATACCAACGAGAAACAAGGGACTGCTGTGTTATTTGCCTCACAGAAACCTGGATGTCTGCTATGGTTCCAGACTCAGCCATCGAGCTCACGGGCTTCTCCATGCACCGCTCGGATAGGACGAAAGAGCTCACAGAGAAAAGCAGAAGTGGGGGCGTTTGTTTCTATATTAACAACTTGTGGTGTGATGAAAGTAACATACATACACTCTATTAAATCCTTCTGCTCCCCTGATCTGGAAGTTCATATGCTTCTGTGTTGACCATTCTGGCTACCGAGGGAATTTACAGCGATCACAATCACGGCTGTTTATATATCCCCCCCCCCCCCCCCAAGCCAACACAGACCAGGCACTCAGGGAACTGTACAGGAATATAAGTGAGCAGGAAACCACGCACCCAGATGCAGCTTTTATTATCACGGGGGACTTTAATAAAGCCAACTTCAGAACAATAGCTCCAAAATACTTTCAACACATCAACACGCGTGGAGATCGTATACTCGACCATTGTTACACTTCTTTCCGGGACGCATACAAAATCCCTCCCCCGCCCACCTTTCGGCAAATCGGATCACTCTTCCGTTCTGCTCCTGCCTGCTAATAGGCAGAAACTGAAAGGTGAAGCACCCGCCCTCAGGACAATACAATGCTGGTCGGACCAATCGGACGCTACACTACAGGACTGTTTTGATCACGTGGATTGGGACATGTTCCGGGCAGCATCTGATGACGACATAGAGGCGTATTCAGATTCCGTAAAATGTTTCATAAGGAAGTGTATAGATGATGTAGTTCCGACCAAAACAATTTGTATCTACCCCAACCAAAAACCGTGGATTAACAGCGATCTTCGATCAGCCTTGTCAGCGCGGACATCTGCCTTTAAATCCGGAAACACTGACGATCGGAAACAAGCCAGTTACGATCTCAGGAGATCCATCAAAGCAGCCAAACGACAATACAAAAACAAAGTTGAAGAACATTTCAACAACAACAACCCAAGAAGCATGTGGCAGGGCATCAACAACATCACAGGCTTTAAAGGGAATAAACCAGCTACTGTGAACATTGCCACCTCTCTACCGGACGAGCTCAACACCTTTTATGTTCGTTTCGAGGCTGATAACACCGCCCACACAGAGAGCACTCACACGGCTGCTGCAGAATAGGTGAGTCCACTCACGCTTTCTGTCGCGGATGTAACCCGATCCTTCAAACGGGTGAACATCCGTAAAGCTGTGGGCCCGGATGGTATACCAGGGCGTGTGCTCAAAGCATGCGCTTTCCAGCTAGCCGGGCTTTTTACAGATATTTTCAATCTGTCCCTCTCTCTGTCTGTGGTTCCCGCATGCTTTAAAAAATCCACCATTGTGCCCATACCTAAGAAAAATTAAATCACATGCTTGAATGACTGGAGGCCCGTTGCTCTGACCCCCATCTTCATCAAGTGTTTTGAGAAGCTCGTCAGAGAACACATCTGCTCTGTGCTGCCTGCTTCACTGGACCCACTACAATTTGCATACCGCATGTAACCGTTCCACAGACGATGCTATTGCCTTCACCCTGCACACTGCTCTCTCCCACCTGGAAAATAAGAACACCTATGTGAGGATGCTGTTCGTGGATTATAGTTCGGCATTTAACACCATAGTGCGTGCCACACTGGTTGCGAAGCTCCAGACTCTGGGACTGAACAGATCTCTGTGCAGCTGGATCCTGGACTTCCTGACACCAATCACCTTCGAGTGTTAACAAAACAAGCCAATGACAGTTGGCGTGCGTGTTTCACCACGCGCACCCCGCCCTGCGGTGCAGGTATAAAAGGAGAGTGCGTGCAAATGCATAACAGCTTTTAGCTTCGGAGCCGAGCCTTTCTGTGAATCTCCAGAGTGTCTGCAAGCCAACAGCGTTGGTGTTATGGCGCATCGGTGGAAGTTGCTGTGTAGTGCTACTTAGATCGACTGACGGTGTGCTGCAGCTTTCTTCTGACATGGCGTGACGCCATGACCTCCCCTGGGTGCTTCAGCGCTTTCAAAATAGTGTTTCTGAAAGAGCAAATCTAAAAGAGCTCCACGAGCGACGGGCATTTTTTTAAAGATGGGGGTCCAGGTTTCGGAGGGCTACTTCGGCTCATGGTCAGGGTGATTTGAGGATCACAGTGAGAGCTTTTCCGCTGAGTACGTCTCCGCGGGCCTCTAAATCCTCCAGCACATCGCACCATCTGGTATTCCCGGATGAGCTTGCGGGGTCCTTGGACAGGGCGAGGCCCAGCATCTTGTTCGGAACACCAGCAGATGACAGGATGTAGATCACTGCATCGGGGGATGAGCTAGGTTCTGAAGATGACGATTCGGCTGCGCTGCCTCCGTCAGAAAGAGTAGCGTTGCCTGAGTCAGATCCAGCACGAACTGCTATGTTTTACTGGGCCGCTAAGAGCGTCGGGCTGCACTGGAGGCCTCCGCCTTCTCCCGAGCGCTCAAGGCTGGACGATTGGTTCCTGGGGGAGCAGGCCGTTCGCCGGCAACCACCTCCGGTTCCTTTCTTCCCGGAAGTGCATGAGGAGGTGACTAGGTCTTGGAGGGCACCTTTTTCTGCCCGAAACAGGCCTAGTGCCTCCTCCATCCTCACCACCCTCGACGGTGGAGCGGCCCAAGGGTATGTGGAGATCCCCCCAGTCGAGCGCGCTATTGCCATGCAGCTCTGCCCGCAAGGCGCCGCCGCCTGGATGGGTAATCCACGCCTTCCGTCCAGGGCCTGTAAGTTCTCCTCCGCTCTAATGGCCAAGGCTTACGGTGCTGCTGGACAGGCCTTTCCGCCCTGCAAGCCATGGCCCTCCTGCAAGTCTACCAGGCCAAGGCGTTAAAGTGGTTGCACGAGGGTGGTACTGACCCAGGTGTGTTGCGGGAACTGCGCACAGCGACAGACCTCGCCCTAAGGGCGACGAAAGTCACAGCGTGGGCCCTGGGTCAGACAATGTCCACATTAGTGGTCCAGGAGCGCCCCCTATGGCTGACCTTGGCAGATGTGAGGCAGTCCGACAAGCATCTCCCAGGCCGGCCTATTCGGCGAAGCGGTGGAGGACTTTGCCCAACAGTTCTCCACCGCACAGAAGCAGACGGAGGCGTTTCGTCACATCCTGCCCCGGTGGTCCACTGCTGTCTCCACACTACCGCCGGCTGCAGCCCCTTCATCTGCTCATCGCCGAGGGGGCACTCCTGCTGCCTCCACCTCCGATCCAGCTCGGCCACAGCGGCAGCCGTCACAACGGCCACAGCATGGAGCTGGCCGCAGAAAAGTGGCGCACAGAGGATTCCCCCTGGACAGGAGATCTGCCTCCACATTCATTATTCCCAGGACATGAGTCGTCTGTAATGAATGAAAATGCTTCATGCCCCACAACATGATTTTTTGTGCTAGACTGTGAAGCTGGGGAGAAGGTGTTCTCCCTTGTCAATTTATATATGCCACCATCGTTGTGTTGTCTGATCTGACCACAATGTGGTGATTTCTTAGGAACTGCACAAAATGTTTCAATGCTAGAAATGCTTAACAGTTCCAGGAAGTTTATATGTGCGTTCAGTAGCGAGACAGGCCATTTTCCTTTCGCTATTCTGACCTCGCACACTGCACCCAAACCTGTGAGTGGTTACCACTGTCGTGGTAATCCATCGTTACCACTTTTCTCAGAGAAATAGCTCCCAGTGGAGTCCCTGATTCGAGAAAAGCGTGATCTCTCCAGCAGCGCAGAGCACACAAGCAATGTGATGACACAAGCACTTTGCGGTTGAAGTCGCGCTTTGGGCATAATCGCTGTGCCGCTACTCAGCACCGAATCTCTTTAATCCGCAACAGTACCAATGGGATGACAGACACTGCCGAGGCCATCAGCCCAAGAAGACGTAAACATGGACTGAATGGGATTTTTCCCTCTCTGGAAAAAGGAGAGACAACCACAAATTGACCTGATGTGCTCCTCTGATAGAAACGCTTGATGAATGAATGATGCATTTATATAGCGCTTTATTGTGTATTGTTGTACACCCAAAGTGCCTAGAGAAACCTTTAACAGGAAGCCTATGTGAAAAGGGTTTGTCCCAGAAGCGCCACATCTCTGCGACACATGCTGAGATGGCTGGTATCAGTTGCTTGACTGGGGAAGTGTGCGACGGCAGCCTCTTCCCATCATATAAATACCTCTCTGTGCCCTGGCCCTCTTGCTGAGATGGCCAGTTGATAAAGAGTTTGGCAGCTGCCCTCCTACACATTTAAATGAGGTTCAGTTTCCCTGGCATGAAGGAGGGGGACTCGTCCATAGCACTGCCAGGCCTGGAAGAAAGATTAGGAGGGAGGATAGCATCCTCTTCGTCTTCCTAAAAATCCTCCACTAAAAGAATAACAGTAGTATTCTAGGGCTATGATAATGTGAAGTTAATCAAAGTAATATACACAAATATTGGACGCTGGATGAGATCAGTGAATCAGGCCACTACACGATGATTGAATCAACATCAATAACCTCCAACTTCATCTGATCAGAGATTCTCTCGTAATGTTTGCTATAACAAATGCACTTTAGAAAAATAGTTACAACAGCCAGAGGAAAACAAAAACTTTCTCTTTTTACACGCATAACATCTGCACTGATTATTTATGACAAAAGAACACTTTTGGACATTGGACACCGATACACTAACCTGCTTCAGGACACTTTATCCATGAATCCAACGTGGCCATTGGAGATTCTTCGGAACACCGAGGAGAACAAAGGCCACCTGAATAATCCCAGGAGGCAAAAGAAACGCCACGGGAAACGCGCTGGAATCCGCAACAGACTGAGGGAAAGGGCTCACAGTCCACCTCTACTGAGTATTCTGCTCGCTTGGAGAATAAGATGGACGATCTTAGAGACAGGATAAGTTTCCAACGGGACATAAGGGACTGTAACATCCTCTGTTTGACTGAAACATGCTCACATCCTCGGTCCCGGACACTGATGTAACGCAGTCTGATAAATTTTCTGTTTTACGGATGGACAGAACAGCCGAGTGGTAAAACCAAAGGTGGTGGAGTGTGTTTCATGATCAACAAGAAATGGTGTGACCCCATCTCCATTCTGTCGCATTCCTGCTCGCCTTATCTGGAATATCTCTCCATTATCTGCCGCCCATTCTATCTGCCCCAGGAGTTTCCATCGATCATTGCTACTGCTGTTTACATTCCACCACAGGCAGACACTAGCTTGGCTCTGTCCAAACTCCACTATGTGCTCAGCGGATATATTAACAAACACCCTGATGCTGCCTCTATCATCGCAGGGGACTTTAACAAAGCCAATCTCAGGCAGGTCATGCCGAACTTTCATCAACATATATCCTGTCCAACTTGCCTGAATGACTATCGTCACATCAATAGTCATGAAGGTTTTTGAGAGAATTTTAAAGAACCACAATTGCTCCTCCATCCCTGCTACTTTGGACCCTCTTCAGTTTGCCTACCGCTCAAATAGGTCTACTGACGATGCCATCTCTCAGGTCCTGCACTCTTCCATTACACACATTGACAGCAAAAATGGCAACTATGTAAGGCTGCTTTTCATTGACTATAGTTCAGCTTTCAATACTATAGTCCCCATCAAGCTAGCTGTTAAACTCACAGATCTCGGCCTAAACTCTTCACTCTGTGACTGGATTCAAGATTTCCTCATCGGCAGACCACAAGTGGTGAATGTGGTGAACTTACATCGTGGTGCGAGGACAACAGTCTCTCTCTGAATGTGAGAAAAACTAAAGAGCTGATCGTGGACTTCAGGAAGAGACAGCAGCAGCCCTACACTCCTCTTATGATCAGTGGGACCCCTGTGGAGAGGGTGAGCAGCTTCATGTACCTCAGTGTAAACATCTCTGAGGACCTGACTTGGACTGCACACATTCAAACACAGGTCAAGAAAGCCAAGCAAAGACTGTATCATCTGCGACAGCTGAGGAAATTCAGGGTCTCACCAGCAATCCTGAAAACTTTCTATACAGGGGCCATAGAAAGTGTATTGACTCAGTGCATCTCAGTGTGGTATGGTAACGCCTCAAATCAGGACTGCAAAGCTCTGCAGAGAATTGTGCACTTAGCTGAGCGCATCTCAGGGTCTGCTCTCCCCTCTCTGCAGGACATCTACCTCAAACGCTGCAAAAGCAGAGCTGCTAAAATCATCAAAGACTCAAATCACCCTGCTAACCGTCTTTTCATTCTACTGCCATAATTTGATTACAAATAAAACAAAATAATTTAAACAGATGCTTACTAGAGCCAATGGCACTGGAAGGAAAGCCTGCTACCTTTAGCCAAATAAGCATAACTAATTATGTCAGGACCACTATCGTCAAAGGACCGACAATTAGCATACAATTTTGATTGGCGGTATGGTTTTGTTCTGGGCAAGAACTCCCTGCATTAAGATCCAATAATAATTGAATAAAGATTTACAGTAGTAACAACACATCATATTATATTTTATTATAATAAAAGGTACAAAAGTTGTCACTGGGGTGGTACCTTTTCGAAAGGTACATATTTGTACCTAAAAAGTAAATTTTGGTACCTTAAAGATACATATTAGTACTTAAACTTTTGAGCGGTATGGTCCCATATATGGAATTTTTATTTCCGTGCCCCTGCGTGTATGGTCCCACATATGGGATTTAGAACGTTCGCATAGCTGCCAAATTCAAACGGTGGTTTCCCACGTTGGCTGGCGCTGAGCCAGCGAGAGACGTGCACTACCATTATCATATTATCACAACTATGCTGTGTTCTTAACCGCATAATGCATATTTTAGGTTTCAGACATTTAAATACACATAAGTACTAGTAAAACAATACATTTAGAGCTATGGAAGCAACAATAACAACCTTTGTGTTTTATTCATATCAGATACACATAGTGTGAGTAACTATGAATTTCACTCTATTCTTCACCCAGTTCCAGCCACTTACTTGCATGTATTTCGGGAGAAATTGATGAATTAACATGCTGTAAATCCGACTGACAGGACTTTCTGAACTGTAGCACGAACAAACATGGCGGCTCCTGTCTCACGTTACAGATCACGTTCAAGGTCATTTATAAAGGTGTTTATTTAAACGACAAAACACACTTATTTACACATATTTATGAATCTGAAAATCAGATTGTCCATGACATAAAGCAAGTTTGTGAATATATCAAATAAAAAAGGAAAAACGAAATAAAAGCTGTCCATCTGTCATGCAGTGTTATTGTGGCCGCGGTGTGTCACGTGGCAATCATGACGCGTCGCTATGGAAACAGTAAGGGCAAACATTCTAAACTAAGGGTCGCCTTAAAGGGATCCCCGGGTATTAAGACATGTATAGCTTAATATAACGTAAATTATGTATTTTATTTAAATATGTAGTAGAAAACCCATAAAAATGTATGTTATTTAAAAAATTCTACATCGTTTTCGGACTATGGGGGCGCCATGTTTTATGTGCACAGTGAGTTATGCATCGATGACTTCAAATGGTTGCACTCAGTGAGCTACTGGCACTTTTTACCACAACACAACTCAGAATACACAGCTCAGAAAATAAAATACTGGTACGATACTACTTTGTGTGACTTTTGGTTGTAATTTTCAGTCGAAGCTGCAACAAGAGAAGCAATGTAAGACTTCACTGCTTTCCTAGCGATAAGAAGAGGAGAAAATAATGGAAAGATGCCTCTGGATGAATAAAACTTTCCAAAGACTTGCTTCTTTTTTCTCTCCACGTTAGCCCTGATGCCTTTGAGTCTTTTAGTAGACCACAGCTACTGAAAGAGCTTACAAACGGCTGAGACAAGAAACGCTAGATGCCATCTGTTAGGATGTAAACATACCGCCGCAAATCACGACGCGCGGCCGCTAGAGGAGTTTCTCAGCGTGGATTTCCCTTGATATCCAGGGCGTTTATACTCCTTTTGGGGAAAAATCGATGGTACAGCATTTGGTTTAAACCTATACTTGTATCCATCACCACCTATAAGCTCCTTCAGTAGCTGTGGTCATCATGTCCATATTTTATTTTCCAAGTTGTCTATTCCGAGATGTGTTGAGGTAAAAATAGAGTAGCTCACCGGGTCCAACCATTTTACGTCATCAGAATAACGCCCATCCCCCCATATCCAACACATGTATAAAACGATGTGATTTTTTAAAATAACATAAATCTCTAATGGGTTTTCTACTACTTATTTCAGTAAGAGACATAATTTAAGTTATATTAAGCCATACAAGACTTAATACCCAGGGATCCCTTGAAAAAAACTCACTCTGGAGGGACCGCTAGTATATTTTAAACTCACCATTGAAATGGTTAAAGTATACATATTAGAATCTAATAGGTACAAAAGTGTACCTTTTGAAAAGGTACTGCCTCGGTGACAGCTGAGAGCTAGCTGATGCGAGCTTGACTAACGTGACCTGCCAGAACTAATGCTACGCTTAATTTATGTGAGAACCACTATCGTCAAAGATGTCTGACAATTAGCACAGTATGGTTTGGCGGTGTTCTGTTCTGGGCAAGAACTTCCTGCGCATCCATGCAGTCTAGCATGGATAAGAGCAGGGAGAGCAGCAATAACCCCCCAAAATAAAAACCATATGCTATATCCACCGACACAAAATGACAGTGAAAATCTCAAGGCAGGAATTGTAGGTGGGGGGAGTGAATAAGCAGTGCTCTCTCAACCTTCAATACCACAACTGAGGTGCCCTTGAGAAGGCACCGAACCCACAACTGCTCCCCGGGCGCCGCACCATAAATGGCTGCACACTGATCTGGGTGCGTGTTCACTGCTGTGTGTGTGCGCACTTTGGATGGGTAAATGCAGAGCACTAATTCCGAGTATGGGTCACCACACTTGGCCACATGTCACTTTCAATTTACTTCACTTCATAAGGGGATATAATTAATCTCGCAAAATTTCTGATTACACAATTGCTAGTTGTAAGATGATGATGTTTACCTGCCTAACCTGACAACATTGTTTCACTGTTACTTGCTTTAATGGCGGATTTGTGTCTACCTTTGTGTGCAGGTGAGGACACGTTCGAGCTGCATTCAGTGCAGCTGGAGCTGGAGGCCGTGGAGAGACGGATCCACGAGCTGCTTGGGAAACAGGCCCAGCTGAGGAAACGGAAACATCCCGGGCTGATGCTCATAAGTTCGGGGTAAGTATGCAGCGCGCTGCTAACACTCCCACCACCTCTACTCCATATGTTTCTCTGCACAGGCCCCGTGCACCCGGGACGCGATCGTCACAGATGGCCTTCACTCCGGCGCCGGGAAACCACGGATCCTTGGTGCAGCAGCGGAAGACGCGATCCAGGCCCCGGTCGACGACTTCTCCCCCTCCGGTCTTCGACATCTCATCCCGAAACCGCTTCGCTCCTCTCTGCGAGACTGAACGTGACGCTGTGGTCATCAGAGACTCAATCGTCCGGCATGTCCGTGCTACGTTAGGATGACGAGAGCGTTGCAGCTGTTGTGATTCACGCGGGGGCTAATGACACCAAGCTGCGGCAGATGGAGACACTGAAGAGGGACTTCAGGAGCATGATCGAGATGGTACGAGATGGCCTGCACCTCAGCAGAGTCGGTGCGGAACTCCTGTCGGACAACATCACCAGAACGCTACGCTCCATCTGACTAGTTACCAAATTCTCCAATAACAGCTATGATGTTATTCTACCCACTTAAATGATAAAGGTACTTGCAGTGTCCAATCTATACTGACTGTGTCTGTTCCCCGAATAGTGAGATCAAAATATAAATTTAATGCAGGATCTAGAACCAATCTGATCGTGATTAAACCAGAAAAATGCAAAATAAATGAACAAAAACTATTTTTAAAACTTGGGCTCCTAAATATCCGGTCACTCACACCGAAAGCAGTTATTGTAAATGAAATAATCACAGATAATAGTTTTGATGTACTCTGTCTGACTGAAACCTGGCTTAAAACAAATGATTATTTTGGTCTAAATGAATCTACTCCACCAAGCTACTGTTATAAGCATGAGCCTCGTCAGACTGGTCGTGGCGGCGGTGTCGCAACAATATATAGTGATATTCTCAATGTTACTCAGAAAACAGGATACAGGTTTGACTCATTCGAAATACTTATGCTCAATGTTAAACTGTCAATGTTAAAACAATGTTAAATAAGCAAAATAAATCTGTCCTATCTCTTGCTCTGGCTACTGTGTATAGACCGCCAGGGCCATATACAGATTTTCTAAAAGAATTTGCAGAGTTCCTCTCAGACTTATTGGTTAATGTTGATAAAGCACTAATTGTTGGAGATTTTAACATTCACGTTGATAATACAAATGATGCGTTAGGACTTGCGTTTACGGACCTAATAAACTCTTTTGGTGTCAAGCAAAATGTCACCGGGCCGACACATCGTTTTAATCATACGCTAGATTTAATAATATCGCATGGAATTGATCTTACTGATATAGATATCATACCTCAAAGGGATGATGTTACTGACCATTTCCTTGTATCTTGCATGCTGCATATTACTGATATTAACTATATGGCTCCGCGTTATCGTCCAGGCAGAACTATTGTTCCAGCCACTAAAGACAGATTCACCAATAACCTGCCGGATTTATCTCAACTGCTCTGTGTACCCATAAATACAGATGAACTAGACACAATTACTAGCAACATGGGAACTATCTTCTCCAATACGTTAGAAACTGTTGCACCCATCAAATTAAAAAAGGTTAGAGAAAAACGTGCTGCGCCATGGTACAGCAGTTATACCCATTCTCTCAGGTAAGAAACTCGTAATCTTGAGCGCAAATGGAGAAAAACTAACTTGGAAGTCTTTAAAATTGCGTGGAAAAACAGTATGTCCAGCTATAGACAGGCTCTAAAAACTACAAGAACTGAGTATATCCGCAAACTCATAGATAATCACCAAAACAATCCAAGGTTTTTAATTAGCACAGTGGCTAGATTAACAAATAAACAGATGTCACCCGATCTAAATATTCCCTCACAGTTTAATAGTAATGACTTTATGAATTTCTTTACTGATAAAATAGATAATATCAGAAATACAATAACAAATGTAGATTCTACAGCGTCTAGTACTTCAGCTTCATTCATCGCACCCAAAGAAAAACTTCATTGCTTTACAACTATAGGACAGGATGAGCTAAATATACTTATCACTGCATCTAAACCAACAACATTTTTATTAGATCCTGTACCCACTAAACTATTGAAAGAGTTGTTACCCGTGGCAGAAGAACCGCTTCTCAATATTATTAACTCCTCGTTATTTTTAGGTCACGTCGCAAAACCATTTAAGCTGGCAGTTATTAAGCCTCTTATTAAGAAACCAAAATTAGATCCTTGTGAACTGGCAAATTACAGGCCCATCTCAAATCTTCCGTTTATGTAAAAAGTAGTGTCTGCTCAACTGTGCTCCTTTTTGCTAAAAAATTATATCTATGAAGAATTTCAGTCAGGTTTCAGGCCCCGCCATAGCACATAAACTGATACAAATGACTTGCTTCTTGCGTCAGACAAAGGCTGCATCTCGTTGCTAGTTTTACTTGATCTCAGTGCTGCGTTCGACACTATAGATCATGACATACTGATAGATCGATTACAAAACTATACAGGTATTCAAGGGCAGGCTCTAACATGGTTTAGATCCTACCTGTCCGATCGCTACCACTTTGTTTATTTAAACGGGGAGTCATCTCATTTATCACCAGTAAAGTATAGAGTACCACAAGGATCTGTCCTAGGTCCTCTGTTATTTTCATTATACATGTTGCCCCTTGGTAATATTATTAGAAAATACGGGATTAGTTTCCATTGTTATGCTGATGACACTCAACTATATATCTCAACAAAACCAGATGAAACTTCTAAACTATCTAAGCTAACGGAGTGTGTTAAAAATATAAAAGATTGGATGGCCAGTAATTTTCTCCTATTAAATTCAGATAAGACAGAGATATTACTTATTGGACCTAAAAACAGTACACAGAATCTCTTGGATTACAATTTGCAACTAGACGAATGTAATGTTACTTCCTCTACAGTTAAAAATCTGGGTGTTATATTAGACAGCAACCTATCTTTTGAAAATTATATTTCCAATGTTACAAAAACAGCATTCTTCCATCTTAGAAACATTGCCAAGCTACGGAACATGTTAAGTGTTTCTGATGCAGAAAAGTTAGTTCATGCATTCATGACCTCTAGACTGGACTATTGTAATGCACTGCTAGGTGGTTGCCCTGCATCTTCAATAAACAAGCTACAGATAGTACAAAATGCTGCGGCTAGAGTCCTTACCAGGTCAAGAAAATATGATCATATTACTCCAATTTTACAGTCTCTGCACTGGCTACCTATTAAGTTTCGTATCAGTTACAAAATATTATTACTTGCCTATAAGGCCATAAATGATTTAGCTCCTGCGTACCTAACTAATCTTCTATCACGCTACAATCCAACCCGCTCCCTTAGGTCGCAAAACTCTGGACTCTTGGTAGTACCTAGGATAGCAAAGTCCACTAAAGGAGGTAGAACTTTTTCATATCTGGCTCCTAAACTCTGGAATAGCCTTCCTGATAACGTTCGGGGTTAAATCTAGTTAAATCTAACGTTCGCTCTCTGTTTAAATCTAGATTAAAGACACATCTATTTAGCCAAGCATTCATACAATGCATCTCACAATCTTGTACTGCCAGTCTATCTGAACAAATGCACATTATTATGCTTTAGCTTGGGTTATACTGATAATTTCATCCAGGGTTATTCCTGGATGGAACAACTGCTACGCTAATTGTCTTTATTGTTTCTATGTTTCTGCCACGGGATTAACATTCCGTGGTAGCTAGGAATTACACAAGCTTCAGTCTGGATCCAACTCTTAAACGATCTGAGATGACCGAACACCTGAGAAGAGACGATGACAACCCCTCGGAGGACCTCAGAGGAAGCCAACCATCAGCGATTATACTGACTTAACCAAAGTCTGCCATAAATGGAGGATCAGCACCTAAAGACAACCTCTACAACCCTGAACGTCAGCGGAGTCTAGGACACATAGATGAGCCCCAGAGACAGATCTCCAGTGAGGAACTCGTCACCTAGACATCCATCGGGGAAAGACCACTGGAACCAGTGGACCACTTACACTCTGACTTTGCTGCAGTTGGAACAAACTACTGGTTCGTCTGGCCGGAGGGGAACTGGCCCCCCGACTGAGCCTGGTTTCTCCCAAGATTTTTTCTCCATTCTGTCACCGATGGAGTTTTCATTCCTTGCAGCTGTCGCCTCTGGCTTGCTTAGTTGGGGAATCTTAATTTCCAGCAATAGCATCCACTTGATTGCACAGATATTATTTAAACTGAACTGAGCTGGACAATGCCAGTACTAAATTCAATAATAAAATGCATTCAGCTAAAAATTGAGTGTTAAATCCTGTCATTTTACATTATTGACACAATTTGCCTATTTTGATATTGTGCAGTTGCTTTGTTACAATTTGTATTGTTAAAAGCGCTATATAAATAAAGGTGACTTGACTTGACTAATTCACCATTAATTAGCTATTAAGCAATGTGAAAGCTGGTGATATTACGGAAGGACCTTATATCTTACTTTTACACACCAACGTACAACATTTATATTTTTTCTTATATATTGTTCACTGGTTCTTTTGTTGCAGTTCACGTAATATTTCACAAACTTATCTAAGATTACATTCTACATAAAGAATCAGACTTGGTTTATTTGTCATTTAAATACTTTAAAAAAAAAATGGTTTGTATTGTACTTATGCTAATATTGTTTTCTTTTGAGTTTGTTTGACGGAGTGGCAGCAGTAGTGGAGATTTCAGAGCAGCTGATACAAGGTCAGTTCGCATAAAAGATCAGCGTGCTGCCTTCCACCGCTATTTAGTTCGACTTGCCAGTATCAAATGTCTAATAAACTGTGGGGGAATGGGGTGATTATGTTTTGGGTTTGATTGGGTTTTTGTTTTTTCTTTGATGGCAAATTAATATCTTTATTTATTTCAAAATGTGTTTATTGTTTCTATTTATTTGATTGTCTTTATGGTTATTGTTGTATTTTGAAATGTTTGCTTGGTTTTCCCTTTGTGTGTTTAAGTTGGCTAGTCCGTTTGTATAAATGTGTCCCTGTAGTCTCATTTGTAAGGTCAGTATTTGTGTTGTTGTTTTATTTTGTTAGTTTTTTTTTTGTTTTTTTTTTAAGATCTCCTGAGTTTTTCAGCTTTTTAAGTTTAGTTCTGGTTTGTTGACCTCTTTTAAGGCCTACGTGTTGGTTTCCCATTTATTTGAATTATTAAACACTTTTTGTTCAAAATAATAAGACAATCTCTGCTAGGACAGATGCGTTTACTTGTAAGTCTCTGTCCTGCAATTACCAAAAAAACACTTTGAGATCCAGGGTGAACTTAGCAAAGAAAACAAATTACACTGTGATCTAACTAGTTTAAAGCCAGATGAAACAACGCTGACTATGCATAACAATACAGTCAGAAGGCTTTTCAATTTCCAAACGCCATAATTTACAGTACCATAGATTTACTGTATTAACTGCATTATGGTATTGTGGCAGAAATGTGGGATATTCAAATCAAACTTGATTATACAGTATTATTAATGTAGACATGTATTAAATGTATTAAAGAAGCAATGGAATACAGTATTTTTGTGAGTAACTCTCTGATGCATCATGGTCACTATAGTGGACAGATATTTGGAAGCCATTTTGAAGCATTTAAGATGTAGCATCATGTCCCAACCACCAACTGGAGAACCCCCAAAGTGTTGTCTACGATTCCATTTAATTGTTGTCTATTTATCTATTTTTAAGATATTGCATAATATATTCAAAATGGCGGCAGGAAAAGGGGATGCACCATGTACCTTGGGAATAAGTGTTAAATGCTTTTATTCTCAGAAAACCAGGCAGGTACAAAAAATACTTTTTCAGTTAAATAGGATGTCAGAAATAGATTCATCCAGATTTTAACAATATTTTTTTTTGCACATTTATTTCTTTGTGACAGAAAATACAGTGGACATCATGCACCAAAGTGTATAATTCTGCCTATGAGCCTATATATAAGTTCTGCCTTATTCTGTATGTTTTATCAAAATTATTATATAATTTACACTTGAATGTTTTTTTTTTACAAAAATATTAAATAGTCTTCAGATTTGATCATTTATTTCAATGTTTACAGTCTATATTTCTGAATTATGTCTTATAAAAGTGCATGTACACATGTATACTGTTTGAGTACAGATGTATGTGTGCATGATTACATTCGAGCGTGTGGTGGGATGGTATCTGTGCTTGTGTGCTTGTTTTTATTTGTGCTCACCTGTCTCACCTGTGTATAAATAGCCCCCCTCACCCACACAATGCCCCACACACCCCTGTCCCATAGACACACACTCTTACATTTTGTTTGTTACCAGGGGCGCCTACATTTAAATTAGTTAATTAAATTAATTAGAGCCCTGCATTTCAGCCCGGGCTTCGGGCCAATTTTCACGTCATAGTTCAGACGCGGGCCGGGCCTCTGGCCTGTTTTTGACATCTCCTTATTTTTATATTTTAGACATCCATAAATTAGTAATGAAAAATGAAAAATTGTAGCGCTGGTGGAAACAACACGAGACCGTGCTGCGACTGTCAAGAGCGGCTCGATGATGTTTAGTGTCCTGCAGCAGCAGTGAGCCATCAGCGCAGCTGAAGAGTTCTGCATTCAAATACATGCAATAAAGCTTGCCATAAAAGCCCCAGCAAAAGTAATTACCATGAATGTGTCGGGGGGAAATAGTAAGGAGATATTTGAATTATTTACTAATAAACTAGTGTTTTCTGTGTCAGTGTTGCAAAGCTGAAGATAATGATCCTTCCTGACTCATTATACGCGCCTTTAGAGAGAAGTGCATCTTCACGGATTATAATGAAAGAGTTTTTGATTTCGATTTGATTTATTTCATTAAGTAGTAATTTAAAGCGTTCTATAGATGTTTTTATCATGTCTGTGAGGCATGTATTCGCTGACTTTCGGTTCATTTTTGTGAAGCGCTCCTGTTCAAGATGAGACGGAAGAAAGCACATCATTGTTTTCTTTATTTAATTTTTATATATTTTATAAAAAGTTTTGTTGATATTGTGAGTGCACACAAATAAAAGTAGACCCCTTACAGTTATGAATTGATGTATTTCTCTTACTTTTATGAGCCCACCTGGAGGGCCCGAGTGAATATGCTGTCCAGGGGGCCCAGAATCCGTAGCGGCGCCCCTGTTTGTTACACTTCACATTTCTGTGCCATCATGACATAGCTTGTTGTTATTGAATGTTCTTATGTGTATTCAAACATTTTCACATAGTAAATATAAAAAAAACATGTTTTTTTTAAAGACCACACATTTAGTTATATTGATTCAAATACATTAGTTGCATGGTGTCCACTACAGTGAACATATATGTAACTCCCTCAAAATGTAATATATGGACCAAATAATAAAATTGGCATGATTTTTCACTTGTTTAAAAGTAAAAACAAACATGGAAAAAAATATTACTTTGTGATTTAATAATTCATGCATCAAAGGATTAAGCTATAGTTTTTGTGCATTTAAACTAAATGTATTTTACCATAGTATTGAGGTGCTATATGTGTGTTTTTTTTATTGTGGTTATCATGATATACATTTTTGCTACTATGGAAGACAGATTGTTAATTTTAATAAAACTCAAACAGTCAGAATAATTAAGTTTTACCATATTCAAATTTGGTTTTTACCATTTTTACAGATGCTACTGTTTTTGATAATGAACATAAATTTACACCTGCATCCTAACTCTGGCTACTTGTACTGTAAATTCAAGCTACTGTCAAATGCACATTTCTAAGAGACCAAATATGTGAAATTATTAATAATGCAAACTGTGATGAAGATATACGTCATCAAAGTCAGGCAGCACAACCCTGTTTCATGAATTGAATTTACTTTTTTTTTTTTGAGTGCACAATGATGATTTAAAGTGCTACTGTTAGAAAAGTATTCACTTACCCATTGAGGCATGAAAAAGCATTAGCCAGTGCAGACACATGGTCAACAGTGAAACAAAATATATAATAAAATAAATACTTCTGCTGTAGGATGGGGATTCACTCTTGAACAGATGTCAGTCATTTGATCATATTTATACACTGTGAGCAACACATTCCCAACCAATGGCGTTGTCCAAAAACAAAATCCTATTACCCAGTCCCAGTGGCAACACCACTACTTTAATAATGCTCCCTCCCCCTCCAAAAAAAGAAAGAAAAAAAACATTAAACATGTTTTTATGTTGTTGTTGTTTGTATGTTTTTTTTTCTTCTTTAAAATAGGAATACGTAACTAAGAAAATATTTATATATAATATTTTTGTAAATTTGCTTTGGCTTTAGCACTGTGGCAATATAAAAGCCATTTGTTTAATAAAAAAACAATGACAACAATTTGTATTTATACCTGTAATAGGATGCCTAATATTTTGGAATATACATGGAACATTTTTTAGATGATTTTATATTTTAAGAAGGGAATTGTGTCTACTGCAGTAGGCTGTTAAGATGCAAAAGTAGATCTAAATAGAATAATGTTTTACATAATATATATAGCCTCACTACCACATTGGATGTGCTTTTTCAGTTAGTTACTCTACTTCTCCTTATATATATTTTTTTTAATTAATATTTAATTTACATGGTGATGTGTCAGCATGAGAGTGTCTCTGTGTCCACTCACTACCATATTTCCTTACGGCGCAAGTCATAGCTCTCAGAACATTCCCTGCTTACAAGTAGTAATTACAATATCTACGAGCATGTGAACGCTTTTAGATTGTTCAGGTGTGCTTGATTAGTGTTGAAGCTAAACTCTGCAGGACGTCGGTTCTCTATGACTGAACTTGCCTACCCCTGCCATAGAAATAGTATGTTTTTATATTTACCACTTAAGGCTTGTTATAGCGCCGCCTACAGTCCAATCTCTATAAAGGTTGGCACACTTTTATAGTTGTATATGCAGCATGTGCTCAACTGTAGTTTTGTGAAGTTTTGACTTTTTGTTTAGTATTTGAAAGCTTTTAGTATATTTGGCCATGCCCATTTTCTAAATGACCCTGTTATAGCTAAACAAATTGTAAAGCTCAACAATTTTTTGTTGTGCCCCTACAAATCTGTGCTTGAATGCCTACAATTCCTTACAATTACAAAATAAAATTGAATCCCTAAATAAAAATTGCATTTCACTGGACTCCAGAACTACTTTCACAATATAATATAACATTCTAGCAAATTATACTGTTTACAAAAAAAAATAAAAAATACATAATAATAATAAACCCTATATGTCCACTGATCCTTATGCCTAATCCCACAGTGCAGCTCCAACTGTCAAGCTTTTTATTTAAAAGGACTGTGTATCCATGCCATGATTCTTCTTCTTTCTGGTTCAGATGTATTTTAGATGCATGAATCTAATTTAATAATCATGCATTTTAAGCTAATTGATTTAGCTAGTTGCTAACACACAATTTCAAATACAAACAGTAGACATATGGGCT
Organism: Schizopygopsis malacanthus; assembly: GCA_027474115.1. Classification (NCBI taxonomy): domain Eukaryota; kingdom Metazoa; phylum Chordata; class Actinopteri; order Cypriniformes; family Cyprinidae; genus Schizopygopsis; species Schizopygopsis malacanthus. Next base: position 80,610 of record JAPDDM010000117.1, on the reverse strand, counting down.
TGTGGTTTTAATATGTTACCACCACAGGTTTGCACTTCCATTTGCTGTGAAATGCATACTTTTATTGTGAATTGAGATGTGTAGCCATTAATTATAACTTTGCACAGACTGGGTAACAATTTTTTTTTTACACCAGCCTCATGCTAATATGTGTAATATAAAATTTGTATGACTGCACTTTTTAAACTGTGTGATTCACTGTATTGTTGACTATTATTTTGCAACAGGAATTCAGGAATGAAATGAAATACCGGAAAATTATTTAAAATTATGCCGTACATTATATTAACTATTAACTATTCAGCACATGGCCGCAGATATTTGAAAATTGAACTGTGAAAAAAAAACATTATGGAAAATTACATTTTCCTTTACTTTAAACTGTACTCAAGACTCTGTAAAATTATTAAATAATATCTGTAAAATGTGGCTCTTATTGTAAGTATTATATCATTAATATCACGTTACAGTAATTCTCATTCTTTTAATACAGAAAAATTTATTTGTAGAGTATTTTCTTAAATTACAACAATAATAGTGACAATAATTTGTGGAGTCACCACCAGATGGTGCAAATGGAAAGATGACACCGCTGCTCCCACACTACATATATACAAACTGGCAGCACCAATTATAAAACAAATTAAAGTAAAATATCCTGATTTAAATAAATAAAACATTTACAGAAATTTGTATTAAATGTTTTATAGAAAGAAAAGAAAGTATTTGAGATAAGTTATTTTACAGCTATTTCTTGAATCATTACGATAAAATACCTTCACTTTAAAATAATTATAATAATTATAAAAACAGTCAAGTGACTGGCAGCAGTGGCTGCCAAACTAAAATCTTAAAATTAAAGTAAAATATCTTAAATGAAACTTTTATAGAAATTTGCATTTCAAGTTTAACAAAAAATCCTGAACAATTACAATCAAACACCTTCACTGTAATGAAAATAAAAGACAATGTAAAATTACTTGCCGCAATAGAACATTAAACATCAACAGATATGTAAAAATCCCAACATCTTTACTTGTTACTAACCAGAATGACTTTACAGCATTTGTTATGTTATCTATGTTCTATTGGGAATACAATATTGGCTCATGTGATTTGAAAGTCTTTTAGTTTTAATTTAATTAAAATAAAATAAAACATCTCAACATTTTTCCAGAATTTTTGGTTTAAATGTTGATGTTTTACTGAAAATAATAAAATTTGATATCACCTTGATAGAGATCATGGTTTGCTTTAGTTGGGCTCTTGATTTCTAAAACATTAACTTGTGTTTAGCATTCTTTGCAAGTAAACTCTGCATTTTCAAAAGTATGTCAAATATTTAAATTTCATGGCATAGAATCTTTAAAATATGTCCAAGAGTTTTACACACCGATCTGTTATTGTGGCGACATTTCCACGCAAACACGACGCGCCACAAAACGAAATGTTTTAAAGCCATTCAAAGCAAACAAAGTTCCCAGACATTCAGCCGTCAGTCTGAAGGTCTGGCTATGCGAGACTACCACCGTTGTAGCTCCAATGTGTGCATACCTACAAGATCCAAGTGGATTTGGTTAAAAGAGGCTGAACAAAATTTGACTGCCTTTAAACAATTGCCAGCAAACAGCTCTGCTTTGGCATTATTTCACCTCACTCTACACAACATTGTCTCCACAGATACTTCTGATCACTATAGTCTGGAAACCATACTCTCTCAGATCAGGGCAGATGGTGTTGAACAAACTGTGGCCTATGCATCACACACTCTGTCAACAGGTGAGAGTAAATATGCCAAATGTTAATTTCAGCTTTACATGGCCTCTAATTGAAAGAAGCAGAAATGGACAAGTCTTACTGGTATAGAAATCTGCTGTACATAAAGCAAATTTGATTTGATATTGTTTCAATGTTGATTCAATGTAAGTGATTTAATTTAAGTAAAAAAAATATAGATTTTATGTTCATCTGTTTGACTTTTCATCAGTGAAATAACATTATTTTAGTGTGGGAAAAAAAACTGATGAAAAATCAATGTCAATATTGATTCAATGATGGCCTGCTATAAGAAAGTAATGAAAATATTCTGTAAAGTTCTTCCGCCATGTATGATTATTCAAAGTATATTATTTAGAGTAGGTTTCGGTTTTTCATTAAACATTACACATACTGTTAATAGACCGTAACTATCAGACCAAGTATCTCACTTCAAATAACTGTACATTCTTGTCATGATTTGAATATGTAGCCTTCTTCCTTATTTCTGTTTAAATTCAAATAATGAATAAACAAATACTTATATTTATATTTATATTAACTTTTAAGGGAGACAGGAGAGTGTGTGTAACATACGAGTTGTAGGAGTCTTAGGCTTAATTTTGTAAAAGTGTTTAGCGAATAATTATGAAGAAAATTTTTACTGGACTGCAGAACCTCTTCCACTAATAAGCAGAGCAAGAACGATGTAAGTGCCTATAAATGCATGCGCACAGGTCAGTTGAATGGTAAAGCTCGCCCTCTTTGGCAATCCATTTAAACTAAATGTATGAAGAAAACTCTGTGCGAAGCTGAAATAACCTCAACATTAGCAACAACACTAAATAAGATCGCATACATTTTTACGTGCATCTGACTGATAGATAAACCATTATTTTTCTGTCAATCAGATACACATAAAAGTGTAGTTTATTACTATAACAGCAGTGGAGTTCAAGCATATTTTCAGTAGAACAAAAACTCCCCACTGTCACATGATTTCAACTTTTTAAGACTAAAAAAAATGCTTTACTTCAGTCATTTTGAATGTGTATTTTTATTTTTATTTTTTTACTCAAGTAGGTTTTTAGCTTCATACTTTGACATTTTTGAATTTGAATTAAGTATACAGTATGTATGTATGTTTAATTTATTTATTTATTTGCCCCCATGCCATGTTTATGGTTTCATTAGCACTTTTATATTACGCAGTTTTTTTCTTTTTTAACACTTGAGCAACACATTCAACATGTTTCTGTTTTTATTTTTGTCCTTTTTTACATAAATAAATAATTAAATGCATTAATTCACTATGAATAACAGATATAAAAGCAGAAGAAAGTAATGGAAATAATGTGGCCTGGGACATAGCATTTTGCGAAGGTCTAAGTATGTTTATTCAAAGTATATTATTTAGAGTAGGTTTCGGTTTTTCATTAAACATTACACATACTGTTAATAGACCGTAACTATCAGACCAAGTATCTCACTTCAAATAACTGTACATTCTTGTCATGATTTGAATATGTAGCCTTCTTCCTTATTTCTGTTTCAATTAAATGAATGAATAAACGAATACTTATATTTATATTAACTTTTAAGGGAGACAGAAGAGTGTGTGTAACAAACGAGTTGTATGAGTCTTAAGCTTAATTTTGTAAAAATGTAAAGCAAATAATAATGAAGAAAATTTTTACTGGACTGCAGAACCTCTTCCACTAATAATATAATATGCTCCAATTATACTGTATATGTTCCTTATATGTCCACACATACCCACCAACACACACCTTTCGTGCATATTAGGTGTATGGGGATTGAGATGAGATGATTTAAATGTAACTTTGTACAGACAGGGTTATTAAAGGGTTAGTTCACCAAAAAATTTAAATTATGTCATTAATTACTCACCCTCATGTCGTTTCAAACCCGTAAGACCTTTTTCATCTTCGGAACACAAATTTTAATATTTTTGATGTAATCTGAGAGCTTACAACATCTGTCAATGTCAAGCTACTCTCTGCGGGACATCTACCTCAAACGCTGCAAAAGCAGAGCTGCTAAAATAATTAAGGACTCAAATCACCCTGGTAACCGTCTTTTCTGTTTACTGCCATCTGGCAAGCACTTCAGGAGCATGATGGCAAAAACTAAGAGACTTAGGAGGAGCTTCTTCCCTCAGGCCATCAGGCTCCTAAACTCAAACTCGGTCTAATAACATCTACATGACTCAATTTAATAAACTGTAAAACATTCACCATCCTCATCATCCGCATTGCTGCTATGTTTATATACCCGGTACAACCTTTTTGCACATTCCTCTTGCACATCCCTGTTTATATTATTATGTATTATGTCCACAGTATACTGTATTGCACATTTTATTTTATTGCACATTTTACTCTTTATTTTTTTCTTATTTTTTTAACCTATATTTATATATATTGTTTCTATAATGTCCTCATTTGTAAGTCGCTTTGGATAAAAGCATCTGCTAAATGACTAAATAAATAAATAAAAAATAAATATATTCTCTTGTGTTGTGTTACGTATTTTGCACTGTCCATTAAGCGGACCTGACCTGACTTACATTTCACTGCGGATTATATTCTGTATAATTGAGTATGTGACGAATAAAAGAACCTTGAACCTCGCCAACCGCGGGGCAATGAGAAGTAGTAGAACCGGTCCCGGCGAACTCTCTTCAGGACTCCCAGGAGCAGAGCGATCGGGGAAAATGCATACAGATGAAGCCTCGGCCACGTCTGCACCATCACGTCCAGTCCGAGAGGAGCTGTGGACAGTGAGACGTCTCTCGAGACGCAAACAGATCCACTTGTGCCTGGCCGAACTCCCTAAATATCAGCTCCACCACCTCGGGGTGGACCCTCCATTCCCTGGGCCTCAGCCCCTGTCTCGACAGGATGTCCACTCCTATATTGTGGGCCCCCGGGATGTAAGCTGCTCAAAGATACAACAACTTCCCTTGGGACCACAGGAGGATTTGGCATGCCAGTTTTAAAAGTGGATGTGACCGCAAACCCCCTTGGTGATTTATGTAGGAGACCACCGATTTGTTGTCTGAGTGGACAAGCACATGGTAGCCCCTGAGGTCTGCTAGGAAATTCTTGAGAGCAAGAAATACAGCCAACATCTCCAGACGGTTGATGTGCCATGAGAGATGCTGGTCCTTCCACAGACCCTGACTCGAGCGTCCCTCTAAGATCACTCCCCAGGCCATGAGAGAGGCATCTGTCGTTAGCATCTTGCGACGACATGAAGCTCCCAACACGGGACCCTGGGACAGGAACCAAGGTTTCTTCCACATTACCAAGGCATGAAAGCATCACCGCATGACCTTGTTCATGTGAAAGGGGTTGCCCCTCGGGGAAAACCCTTTGGTCCTGAGCCACCACTGCAGAGGTCTCATGTACAGCAGTCCAAAATGTTCACGTTGGATGCTGCTGCCATAAGACCTAACAGTCTCTGAAGCTGTTTGACAGTGAGTGACTGGCCTAGCCTTATTCTCTTCACAGCTGACAGGATGGACTCTATACGTGCCGGTGACAGGCGCACCTGCATCGATGTTGAGTCCCATACCACGCCAGGGAAAGTGGTCCTCTGTAGTGGATTAAGCACACTTTTCTGGCGTTTAGCCATTATCCCAACTCTTTCATGTGGGCCAGCAAGACATCTCGATGTCGCACTGCCAACTGATGCGACTGAGCTAGAATCAACCCAGAAATACCCTGAAGCCGAAGAGGCACCAGGGCTGCATCTATGCATTCCGTGAAGGTGCGGGGTGATAATGCTAGGCCGAACGGAAAAACCCGATACTGGTATACTTTGCCCCAAAAGCGAACCTCAGGAACCTCCTGTGACACGGAAGGATGGTTATGTGGAAGTATGCGTCCTTGAGATCTATCGTGACAAACCAGTCCTCGGATCTGATCTGTGGCACGATTTGTCTCAAAGTTAACATTTTGAACTTGAGCTGCATGACGGAGTCGTTCAGAACTCGAATAATCTAAAATTGGATGCAACCCCTCATCCTTCTTTGGAACTATGAAATACCGGCTGTAAAACCTGGTTTCCCTGTTGGAGTGGGGTACATATTTTATGGCCCCTTTCTCTAACAGAGCTTTCAATTCTTGTTCCATTACCAGAACCTGCTTGGGGGCCACCTCGGTAGACAACACCCCCATGAACCCGGGAGGGCGAGACCCAAACTGTATTTGATACCCTTTTTCTATAGTCTGCAGGACCCAATGAGAGAGGTATCAGCCTCTCGAGACTGGTTTCTGGATTTCTATGTATTTGTGCAGTCAGAACGATGTCCTGAAACGGTGAACCGGCAGTATACGTCTGAACTGACCGCTCTGAAACCTTCCTCAGAGGGGGCGGGCATCCTAAGGCCACTACGTTTCCGGGTGGACCTTGAGATATGCGCTTGCCGGAGACCGCTGCGCCCTGAAGCACACGAGGTGGCAGGGTTGGCAGACCAGTCCCCTGAGGACGTCGAAGGGATATGGGCACCGTAAAATTAGGTGTTGACCGCTCTACTTCAGGGGGGGGGGGGGAGTCCTCAATGGCCTGAGCTCCACGGGCGTCAGGACCTCTTTCCCGCCGCATTCTTAGAATTAATAACAGTCCTGAGATCCGGCTTTACACTTTGAAGACTGCGGTTGAGTGCACTTACCGTGTCCCCAGTCTTTAGGTGGGGGAGCACGATAAGCTGCACTCTGTTTTTGTGCGGCACAGTATGAGGAGCTGGTTTTAGATGTCTGGGGCTACTCCCGCACAGCAGCCCTGGAGATAGGAATACGGCGGGGGAAGAATTTCTGGAATGCAGCTGCTTGCTTTGCTGATTCCTGAAATCTCTCGACAACCGAATTCACTGCATCGCCGAAGAGGCCAGATCCATAAAGGGGAGCATCCATAAATAAGTTTTTTTTTCTTTTCCCTTAATATTACTCAAATTTAACCATAAATGTCTCTCAGTGGCCACCAGGGCTGCCATAGACCGGCCGATTGATTTAGCCGTTTCCTTGGCGGCCCTGAGAGACAAATCTGTGGCCCGAATCAGTTTGCAAACTGCGCTCGGACCAATACCCTCGCCCTCATCGAGATCTGCTAATAATTCAGCCTGGTAGGCTTGCAAAAGCGACATAGTGTGTAAACATTTTGCTGCCTGACCAGCCGCTGAATGAGCCTTTCTCACCAGTGCTGATGTAATTCTCACTGGCTTAGTGAGTAATACTGGGGATCTAGTAGATGAAAATGATTCAGGGGAGAGATAGCTCGCGAGCGTCTCTTCCACCTTAGGCATCTCTCCGTAATTGTGTACTTCTTTATTTAATATAGAGGAATAGTGTGATGTTTGTGTACTATAGACTCTATAGGAAACCGGTTTCTCCCATGATCTCCACACCTCCACACTCCACACCTCGGTGTGGAGATCAGGAAAAAACAGCAATCCCCAGCGTTGAGGTTGTGCACGAGAAGGCAAGAAGCGTTTGTCAAGTTTGCCTTTTGAACGAACGTCCTCCCTCTCTACTGGCCAATCGATACTCAATTTCTCAACCACAACTAGCTCCTCATAAGTACGAGACTGAGGTGGCGAGTCCTCAGTATCTCCTGCATTGGCACTTACAGTGTGATGTTTGTGTACTATAGACTCTATAGGAAACCGGTTTCTCCCATGATCTCCACACCTCCACACTCCACACCTCGGTGTGGAGATCAGGAAAAAACAGCAATCCCCAGCGTTGAGGCTGTGCACGAGAAGGCAAGAAGCTTCATCAAGTTTGCCTTTTGAACGAACGTGCTCCCTCTCTACTGGCCAATCGATACTCAATTTCTCAACCGCAACTAGCTCCTCATAAGCACGAGACTGAGGTGGCGAGTCCTCAGTTTCTCCTGCATTGGCACTTACAATGCAGTTCCTAATTCCTCAGAATCAGATAGTTGCAGTGTTTCTGCCTCGATCGGGGTGGAAGAAACCGTGAGACGAGGCACTGAACCTGTCAGGTGAAGGCAGAGATAAGGCGGTTCCCGTCTCTACCTCTGCTGACAGATGCCTTTGCGAACCCCAGGACTAAAGCCTTCGCTGTGCCTCGGCAGCAGCGGGACTAGAGCCTCAAACAGGCAACACAAAGAATGTGTGTATCCCCACCCGTTAAATAACGTGGTCAGGGATGAACGCACATCCTAAAAGCTTGTTGTTGCTTTGCTTGCCATAAATAGTAATGAATACTGACAGACAATACCAAATAAGACAAGGACAGTTTCACACAGAGCGCTTGTGAAGACACAAAAAGGCAGGCTTTACAGCTTCCTCGTTCCTGACGTCACGCGCTCTGATGTCCCAATTACACCTTGGATTGATTTCAGATGTGCTTCAAGACTTATCACGCAAAGCGTTCCCCAAGCGTCTTAAAAATGTGACGCAACGGAGTTCCCTTGAAAGGGAACATTGTATAAACCATTTCCAATAAAGATCTGTAATACTTATTTGGACGTTTTTGGCTGCTTTCCTGACATTCACTCTCTTTAGTTCCCTCCGAACCTCGTCCTCTGACACGGTGATGACATGATCATCACTGCTCTGTCTGCTGCTTCCTGACGTGCTGATCGGCAGAGTCACTCTGCAGCCATTGCATTCAAAGCAGCCGTAGAAGGTGTTTAACTCTTCGGCCAGCAACGGATCTGCTCTCACCACTGCAGAGGATTTATTTCCAGAGGAACAGATGGTCTTCAGTCCCTGCCACATGAGTCGAGAGTCATTGAGCTAAAAATGAGACTCAATTCTCTCCATGTATTGGAGTTTATTAGCTCTAACTGCACGTCTGAGAGCATAGCACAATGCTTTGTACTTGCTCAAGTTACCTGACAGAATTATAAACTATATACAGTTCATTTACAGGACAATTGTTTCAACACTGTAATTCTAAATACAGTAAAATTAAATCAAAATAAACAGTACTTTGAAGGGGAAGCTGCTGCCAGTAAATTATTATTATAATTTTTTTAAACAGCACACATGTTGTTAACTGACCATAAGAGAGCAAGTATTGTACTTTGAATCATGTGATGATTTGAATATATGGCCTTCTTTTCATTTCTGGTCCATTACTTCCTGATATTTTTTTTTTCCAAATTCAAATTCAATTCATAGAAACAAGGGGAAAACCCACACCAACAAGTGTGCACTGACAACTGCTTATGTAGCCAGTTCATCTGCATCATAGATGATGCTTCCTTTGAATAATATTTTACTCCTCATGTGAAATGAGCTATAACCATCTCTTATCACTCTCTTTACTGCCAAACACACAATTATATTGAAAAAACAATATAAAATTAAATAATGTTTTTATTCCTTTAAAATATATCGCATCACCATTATCCTTTGTGGAGACTGAAAATCAAACTTATGTCATACCAGCCTATCAACTCACCCCCTCTTTATTTACGTGTGAGTGTGTGTGCGTGTGTCTAATCCTGATATTCCCTACATTGTTGGGACATTTGGTAATATCAGTAATACTAGTACATTTTGAGCTTGTGAATCAGAATCAGAATTAACTTTATTGCCAGGTATGTTTACACATACGAGGAATTTGTTTTCATGACAGAAGATTCCATGGTGCAACAGAATGATGAAATTAATGAAAAAACACAGATAAAAAATAGAACAAGTAAATATAGAATAACAACATACAATTTGACAATTGTATGTACAGGTATATTACAATAGACAATTTTGTATGTACAGGTATATTATGTGCAAATTTGAAATGTAGACTATGTATGCGTGTTAGATAAATAAGTATATAGGTGTATAAATAGTGTTGTGTGTTCCACAATTATTGTCAAGTGTTCATGAGATGGATTGCCTGAGGGAAGAAACTGTTCCTGTGCCTGGTCGTTCTGGTGCTCAGAGCTCTGTAGCGTCAACCAGATGGCAACAGTTCAAAGAGGGAGTGTGCTGGATATGAGGGGTTATGAGCGATTTTGCCAACCCTTTTGCTCACTCTGGATGAGTACAGTTCTTGGAGAGTAGGGAGGGTTGTACCAGTGATTCGCTCAGCAGTCCGGACTACCCTCCGTAGTATTCTGAGGTTAAATTTGGTAGCTGAGCGAAACCAGACAGTTATTGAAGTGCAGAGGACGGATTCAATGATGGCGGAGTATGACTGTTTCAGCAGCTCCTGTGGCAGGTTGAACTTACTCAGCTGGCGAAGGAAGTACATCCTCTGCTGGGCCTTTTTAACAATGGAGTCAATGTGAGTGTCCCACTTACGGATATGTAGTGCCCAGGAACCTGAATGACTCCACTGTCGTTACAGTGCTGTTCATGATGGTGAGTGGGGGGAGAGCAGGGGGTTTCTCCAGAAGTCCACGATAATCTCCACTGTTTTAAGCGTGTTCAGCTCCAGGTTGTTAAGACTGCACCAGACAGGCAGCTCCTTAACCTCCTGTCTGTAAGCAGACTCGTCACTGTCCTGAATGAGGCCGATCGGTGTGGTGTCATCTGCAAACTTCAGGAGCTTTAAAGATGGGTCTTTAGATGTGCAGTCATTGGTGTACAGGGAGAAGAGCAGTGGGGAGAGAACACAGCCCTGAGGAGCTCCAGTGCTGATCATACGGGTGTTGGATGTGTATTTCCCCAGCCTCACTAGCTGCTGCCTGTCTGACAAGAAGTTAGTAATCCCCTGACAGACAGAGGTGGGCACGGAGAGCTGAGTTAGTTTGGGCAGCAGGACGTTTGGGATGATAGTGTTAAAAGCTGAGCTGAAGTCCACAAACTTTACCTAAACTTTACCTGTTTACTTTATCTAACACGTGCATACACACAGAAAGCTGCTTTTTACAATGTTCCAGTGGCACATTGAGTTCTCTTTCCCACTTCAAAGGTGAGGATCCGCTTCAGAAGTTTAAGTCTATAGACTGTTCTTCCATATTAATTTAACTGAGTCATGTATCTGGACAGGGGTGGACTGGGACAAAATTTCAGGCCGGGAAATCTCACACTCATCTAGGCCATTCCATACACTTACAACAAATTTTGAATCTACGGACAACAATATTTGTTGTATGTCCATCATCATCATCACAAAAAAAGTTTAAATTCCTAGTAGTGTTGTTTTTGGCGGCCTGTTTTAATTTGAGTTTTAGTCTAGTCTTTGTGTGAAGCTGTCATTTTAGTTTTTATTAGTTTTAGTAACGTTCATACTCTTTTTAGTCTAGTCAAGTTTCAGTCAACTAAAAGTCTGAACATTTTAGTCTTATTTTAGTCATAATTATCCATGACTATTTTCATCTAGTTTTAGTCAACGAAAACTGATGACATTTTAGTATAGTTTTAGTCAATGAAAACTTCTGACATTTAGTCTAGTTTTAGTCAATGAAAATTTTATTTTAGTCTCTTTTTAGTAACACAATTCTATTTAACCCAGTCAATATAGTATAAGTACCTAGTAGTATAGACACACACACATGTTAACCCACTTTCTAACAAACACTCTAACAAACAAATATACTCACATACACTAGTCACACACGTTTGTCTCAGTAGTTTTCAACTCCAGTGGCTAACGTTAAAATGAGACACATTAACAACAGCCTCATGAGTTGTCATGAGCTTTCTAAAATAGAAAGTAATGTTACGTTAATGTCTTGACTTACTTCAATTTCATTATGGAATGCCTTGAGATGTCTCTTAAGGTCCGTGGTGTTTTTTCCTGTGGTGTTGTCACGGTACCACAATTTCAGTATTCGGTACCGATACGAGTGAAAATCTACAGTTCTCGGTACCAAAGCAAAACACAAAAACATGCTAATAAAAAACACTATTTGTATTAATAAAGTCAAAATAAAATAAAATGTACAAAAATCAATACCTTTATTCTTTATGCTTATTTATTATTGTTTTCGATTTTTTTCCACAAGTAATAAAAGTGAGGAAAACCGTAAAAAAGTTTCACCCAAATTTAATTAGCCTTTAATTCATGAAATTTGAATTCATGAAAACATTTAATTTTTTGGTAAATAAAGGGGATTTACTATTCAAATTAAAACGTGGAAGAAATATTGTGTGATTATTTATTAGAAAATAATGTTTTATAATTTTTTTAAACAGTAGTAGTATCACATACATTTTATTAAATAATAGTAGTCTAATATATTTCTGGCACAATGTCTAAAGCCGAACTACTATTTTGATGGGTTGTTGTGAATACCTTTACAGTTCTGTGTGTATCATGGTGTGTATATATGACGCTGGTTTTACTCAAATGAAATGGTCAAATGCTCGTGAAGTGACTCTCAGAGCAGTCCTGGAAATGTTTTGTATGTATTTGTGTCCTCATTTAGATAGCTGATGATGAAATCACTGTATCAGTTGTGGTGGCCAGGAAGAGGTATGGTCCCCCACAAAGCAACCTGGATACCTTCCACAGAGAGCCCCATCAGAGGAAGTAACCAGGGCTGGGCCACCCAGTAAGAGGGTTCAGGACCAGGGATAGCTCGAACACAGGTGTTCACCCTTTCTCCTCTAACAGGGAGCCTCAGCTGCAGGCTGTTAGGGACAATTAACAACTACCACATAAACGGGAATAGAGAGGCATCAGTAAGCAGGGAGCTGGAAAGATGAACCGATGCTGAATGCTGGACCCCCTGGACCGAGACAGAACAAGTTTGCGAGGACAGAGGCTCAGTGGGATTGTGAGTAGCCTGAACATCTTTTTACTAACCCTCCATCTCTGCTGTCTTCCCTTCAGAAAGATTGATCTGCTACCCCAGAGCCAAAAGGAAGAAAGACTTTAAGTTATGGATTCCCCCGCCCCCCCACACCCCCTCTCCCTCACCTTATTGTGAAATCGATACAAGCCAGTTACGATCTCAGGAGATCCATCAAAGCAGCCAAACGACAATATAAAAACAAAGTTGAAGAACATTTCAACAACAACAACAACCCAAGAAGCGTGTGGCAGGGCATCAACAACATCACAGGTTTTAAAGGGACTAAACCAGCTTCTGTGAACATTGCCGCCTTTCTACCGGACGAGCTCAACACTTTTTATGCTCGTTTCGAGGCTGACAACACTGCCCACACATAGAGAGCGCTCCCACGGCTGCTGGAGAAGAGGTCAGTCCACTCTCCCTTTCTGTCGCGGATGTAACCCGATCCTTCAAACGGGTGAACATCCGTAAAGCTATGGGCCCGGATGGTATACCAGGCCATGTTCTCAAAGCATGTGCTTTCCAACTAGCCAGGGTTTTTACAGACATTTTCAATCTGTCCCTCTCTCTGTCTGTGGTTCCCACATGCTTCAAAAAATCAACCATTGTGCCCATACCTAAGAAAAATAAAATCACATGCTTGTATGACTGGAGGCCCGTTGCTCTGACCCCCATCTTCAGCAAGTGTTTTGAGAAGCTCGTCAGAGAACACATTTGCTCTGTGCTGCCTGCTTCACTGGACCCACTACAATTTGCATACCGCAGTAACCGTTCCACAGACGATGCTATTGCCTTCACCCTGCACACTGCTCTCTCCCACCTGGAAAATAAGAACACGTATGTGAGGATGCTGTTTGTGGATTATAGTTCAGCATTTAACACCATAGTGCCTGCCACACTGGTTGCGAAGCTCCAGACTCTAGGACTGAACAGATCTCTGTGCAGCTGGATCCTGGACTTCCTGACAGGCAGAAGTCAGGTGGTCAGAATGGGCAACAACACCTCATCTCCCCTGACCCTCAACACTGGTGCTCCGCACGGCTGCGTCCTCAGCCCACTCCTGTACTCCCTGTACACATACGACTGTACAGCAAAACACAGCTCCAACGTCATCATCAAATTTGCCAATGACACAACGGTGATAGGCCTGATCACCGACAACTATTAGACGGCCTACAGAGAGGAGGTGAGTACCCTGACTAAATGGTGCCAGGAGAACCACCTCTCACTCAACATCGACAAGACCAAGGAGCTGGTGGTGGATTACAGGAGACCGAGCAGAGAACACGGTGTGTGTTCACCATCACCATCGACCAGACACCTGTGGTAAACAGACATTCAGGTAAACAGCTTTAAGTTCCTCGGCGTTCACATCACCGAGGATCTCACATGGTCTGCTCACACAGATCCAGTGCTGAAGAAGGCACATCAGCGCCTCTTCTTCCTGAGAAGGCTGAGGAAGTTTGGAACGAGCCCCAGCATCCTCAGATCCTTCTACACTGTGGAGAGCATCCTGACTGGCTGCATCACCGCCTGGTTTGGAAACCGCACCGCTGGCAACCGCAAAGCTCTGCAAAAGGTCGTGCGAACTGCCCGCCACATTGTTGGAGGTGAGCTTCCCTCCCTCCAGGACATCTACACCAGGCAGTGTACAAGGAAAGCCCGGAAGATTATCAAAGACTGCAGCCACCCTTCCCACAGACTGCTCTCTCTGCTTCCCTCAGGGAGACGTCTCCGCAGCATCCGATCCCGCACTAGCCGACTGAGGGACAGCTTTTTCCTCAGGCTATCAGGCTAATGAACAGTCAGAAATAATTCCCCCTACAACACACTCCCACTCACACAACATGCCATGCACTGCACTTTAACACAGTTCAACTGGACTACACGCACACACTGCACTAACACATCTGCTATCACTGGACACCATACAAAGCACATCCACGACATTGCATATGTATAATCTGTTGCACCTTTGCACAACTATCTGTTGCACAACCAATCTGTTGTAAATTTATAATCTGTTGTACCTTTTACTATGTTTTACATATTACTATGTATAGATGTGTACATAATGCAGATGTGTACATACGGTTTATAATGTGTATTGATAACTGTCTTTAGAGTACACTGTGTACTGAGTATGTGTATTTTGCACATTGTCTTCTGTACAGTCTGTAAATATGTACTGTCCATATGTAAATTGTTTAGTTTTTTTGCACGCTCGTAAGAATTTCACCCACCAAGGCACTTGTGGTGATGTGACAATAAAAGTGATTTAATTTTGATTTGAAATAAAGATAATTGAGATCTGTTCCACCAAATTCCTTTCTGGTGCGTTGTCTATGTGGGTAACTTGAGCTGATCTCACCAAATCTTGTGTTCAAGTCCTTACACAGTATATGTAGGCAAAAACTGTGTGCCTCTGCCATTCATTCACAGAGACTCGCAGGATTCATATTTTAATCGACTTTTGCAGCTTAATATTTACAGATACTAGTCTATATCGCGATTAGATTTAAGTGTAATGATCTACTTTTGATGAATTCATCCAAACCTTGACAAATATCATGACATTCGGTGTTAAACTGTAAATTCCGTTTTTAAACTAACGTTAGGTTCCACGATTATCTGCGTCGCGGAAGTTATACGGCTGTACACATCAAGAACCGGTGTCCTGACATTTTATCCTACTTGTCAGATTTTCCTACCACTGCTTACTGCGCATGCGCGCATCGATATTGCATTCCTTTTTCTCACGCTGAACAACAATATGTAATATATCTGCATTACTGTAAGGGTAGGTTTATGGTTGGGGTAAGTGTAGACGTTAATAAAATACAATCTAATGAATAGGTAGAAAAAATTATTAATTGTTTGTTTCCTGTATTAGCTTTATCCCTTCTATCCACAACCGTGAATATAACACGTTATTGCAGTGCTATAAAATCAAACCAATGGCTCGGCTGTGGCGATGAGCGAGCCTATGGCTATGCAGCCCGCCATAGCCCGCCAAAATGGGCGGGGCGTTTGGCTATATAAGCGGACGCTTTGCCGCCGCATCTCAGTTTTCTTCTCTTCGGTGACAAAGATTCTTCCTCGCTGATGCCGAGATTCGCAGTTGAAACGCCTCTGCAGCCTGATTGGACCTCTTGCAGCGCTCAGCTCGCAGTTTTCCCGGTCTATCCCCTGCCGCCATCCGGCGACTATCTAAAAGTGCTGGTTCCACCAGAGGCATTTCCTCTTCCTGGGCATGGTCCAGCGGGGTGTCCATTTCAGAAATTTTTGAGGCGGCCGCCTGGTCCTCGCCGTCCACATTTGTAAGGTTTTACAACCTGAATGTCCCTGCCTTGCAGTCCAGAGTTCTTATTGCTTAAGTCGCCGCCTCCGGCTAGTTAAACAGTTATATGGGTTCACTTGACCAACATTGTTCAAGTCCCTGCTTTACTTGGATGATCCATATTATATAGACACCAAGTGTCAACTACACGGGACGACACCCAGGCCACGGATGACCCGGATGGCTCATCCTGTTCTTGGTGTACTTTTAACTCCCCTGGGTCTTACTCCCAAAAGAGTCATGGTTTGAGTCGTTCCCTGTCATAGCACAGTGTGATTGTACTGGTTCCCATACAAAGGTCTTACAAAGCAGTACGAGTAACATATCAAAAGGGAACGTACTCGGTTACTATTGTAACCTCGGTTCCCTGAGATATGGGAACGAGTACTGAGTTCTTGGTGCTGGAGGCATCTGTTGTGAAAACAGTATGCCGGGACACTTGTTCTAGGGGCACCCAGGCCCGAAGAAAGGCGAGGTCCGTCCAGGGGCTGAGGGAGCAGCGACAATCCTGAGTGATGTTTACTCGAAGTGTACCGCGGCACCATGCCCATCTTGGGACTCGGGAGTGTAGCCAGTGCTGAAGTGGTCTCATTTGAAGCAATCAGATCGGCGTGACTGCAGCTGCGGATGCCATATGACCCAGGAGCCTCTGAAACAGTTTCAGTGGAACCACATTCATGCCTCTTGAGGAACTCAGGTAGATCAGTACTGCTTGGGCGCGCTCGTCCATGAGGCAGGCTGTCATACTCACAGAGTCTAACTCCACACTGAGAAACGAGATTCTCTGCACATGGGAGAGCTTGCTCTTTTCCCAGTTGAATCGAAGCCCCAACTGGCTGAGGTGCCACAGCACCAAGTCCCTGTGATCGCCCAACTGCTCTCGAGATTGGGCCAAGATAGGCCAATTGTCCTTCATCTCTGCCAGGTTGAGCCAGAGATGGCGCTCCTGGACCACCATGGTGGACATCGCCTTCCAGAGGGACTGCGCTGTGACTTTCGTCACTCGTAGAGCAAAGTCGGTTGCCGTGCGCAGCTCCTGCTTCAACCCCGGGTCGGTACTACCCTCATGCACCTGTTTGAGTGCCTTGGCTTGGTGAACCTGCAGGATAGTCTTGGCATGCAGGGCAGAGGCTGCCTGGCCTGCAGCACTATAAGCTTTGGCCGCGAGAGCGGACGTCAGCTTACAGGCTTTGGACGGGAGATACGGACTGTTCCTCCAAGTGGTGGCGTTTCATGGGCAAAGGTGCACCGCGACTGCTCTCTCTACCTGGGGAATGACCGCTTGCCCCCTGGCAGCCCTGCCACTGAGGGTAGTGAGGACGGAGGAGACGGACGAGTGACTTCTGGCCGTGAAAGCGGCCATCCACGACTTCGTCAGCTCCTCATGCACCTCTGGGGAAAAAAGGCACCGAAAGCAGAACGCGGTTGTGAGCCGCGCCACGCCCTGCTCCGAGAAACCAATCATCCAGCCGTGAGGGTTCGGGACTGGGTGGTCTGTTGACCTCCAGCCCGATACTTACGACTGCCTGGGCAAGCTTGGCCGTCAGCTCTGGGTCCGGTGCGGCGGTGGTGACAACACCCAAGGGGGGCAGCCCCACCGCACCTTCATCCTCAGAGGACATAAGCCCATTCCCCGATGCTGCGATTGACATCCTGTCCTCAGATGGCGCACCGAATTAAATGCTGGGCACCCCGTGGGACGAACCAGCTAAATCACCCGGGAACCGGACTGGACATTTGCTGCTTGAGGAGTAAGAGGTCCGTGGGGACAGACCTGGCGGGGAAGCTCTTACTGTCACCCTCAGATCTCCCAGAGCGCCAGCCGGCTGTCCTCTGCTCGAGCCAGAGAGACCGGCACGGGCGGTGGCAGAGGGTGCCGGCGGTGGCACCGGAATTCTCCCGGTGCTCCCGATGGCCAGTCCACCCCTGGATCTGGATAAATGTACAATTTTTCATTGGGGAATCAATGTGAATTTCATTTGTTTTTCTATAATGATACTTCATTATAGAAAAACAAATGAAATTCACATGTGGTTTGTAGAGTGGTTTCACTTGTTAATTTCAGATTTTTAATGCTATTTTCATTCATCCAGCCATACATTATCCAAACTATTTTTCTTATTTTAAGGGAACATGATGGATAGCCTGTCTTTTAGGGCTTGCATATTTTCATGTGATTAAATAAATCCAAATTTAACATACAATTGATTAGCATGTAAAAATTTCCTTGAAGATTAATTTTATTTGCTTTCCTTCCTTTACTAATGAAAAAGTAAACAAATCTTTAAAAAAAACTAATTTTATAAATTCAGATTAATTTGTAAGTAAAATTATACAGGAAAATGTTCCACCTCGACCAGTAACAGTAGTGGTTATTTCCACTGCACTCTTCTTTGCTCCTTTAGCTTTCAGAAGATTGACAAGGATGGTTTCCAGAAGGCTGATGCCAATGAGAATGAAAATCACTCTATGATTTCCATTATTTTTATTTCTGTTTATGGCACAGTAGACACAGAAACAACTGAAGTGGTTGCATGTTCCATGTTTATTTAAAGGTGATGTGTAATGTGTATTAAGAAATTGCTAAAATTAACAGTTGATTCGGGTTGTTGATCTGTTGAATTTTAAATACTGCCATAACTTCATGCTTTTTCTCTCTACTCTGATTTAACGTTAAATCTCTGCAAGGATGATAGCTATCTAGGAGCAGGGTTGGAGTTTTGTCTAGTAAAGTCTTGTCTAGAAAATCTTATGATAAAATCACTTATACGTTTTGGGTGAACTTTCTTTTCCTTTTTTGCAATACATGGCAAATAACACTGAAGCATTGTTGAAGTTAATTAGATAATTAAGTGATTAGTTAAGGGAAGACTGAGAATCAGTGATGAACACCTGCTGTTACCATGCAGATTCACTGAAGCAAACTAAGAAACTAAGAAGAAAAAAATACAAAGAAACATAACAACTACAAGTGACTTCCAGCTACATATTTAGATGAAATCAACTAAAATAAAAGAAGACATTAAATCTCTCAAGATCTCAGCAGAGGATGATTAAACTACTCTTAAGTCAGTAGTTGGTGTGTTTCTGCTTGTCTTTTCTCTCTTTTCTGTTGTTGGCCATCTTTCCTACTGTGATTCCGCACCAAGCAGTGTACAAAAGTTCCTTGTAATTTTTTTCTTAACTTTTTAAGTTATCATTTTCCACTGCCTTAAGTTGTGTTTACTTAAATATCAAATAATTTCAACAATTAGTTACTTGAACTTCAGCTAAAATAGCTTTATGAAAGTAAGGGGGAAGTTACATTTTCAATACTAAAGTTCATGTTCATTTAACTTTTATTATATCCAATTAAGCGTTATTTTGCTCTCGTCAGTTAAAGGGGTGGAAGACTGTTTTTTTCTAGGCTTGATTATGTTTATGGGGTGCAGTCTAACATGTGTTTATGCTTCGTTTTTTTAAAACACTGCTCTGTCCCTTCTCTGATAAACGCGTAGATCATTTCCTGGTTTTATGTAGCCCCTCCCTCAAAAATACATGATGGGCTCAGATTGGTTAGCTGAATCTGGCTTTCAATCTGAAAGCCTGTCCAGACAGAAACAGAAGGGCAAAAGGATATAAATGGAGCAGTTAAACGTAAAGATAAAAACACTTCAGAACGTCAGTGTCATGTACAAGACAGTGCAGAACTCCCTCGACGTTCAGAACGTCCACATATGCCTACGGAGAAAATGCTTGCTTTTCAGGAAGATGAATGCTGTAAGAAAGAAAAAAGGTTAACAACTTGTATGAGCAATGGAAGACAGATGCTCGTAAAGCAAGACAGAGCTTAAAAACAGACATAACTGACAATCAGTTGGCTGAAATTACTGACTCTCTTGAGGACAAAAAGAACTGTATTCTGAAACTCTTCAGTGACATAAGGGAATATGTTACACCTGCTGCTGTTCTAAAACGTAAAATAGATGCATATGAAGCTATGACCAATGATAACATCAAAATTGTGTATGACAGAATGACAACTGTAGATGGCAAGTTCGATGCAGAAAGAGAAAGGGTCCGTTTACGTGAACTTTTAGTACATAGTTATGCTCGCTCTATATATGGTTCCAGTGCTTTAAAAATTATTATCAGCAGCCATTTTGGATCTTCTTGTTCAGCAAGCAAACGTGCAGATGCAGAGGCAGAGCTAGCAGCAAAAGAGGCTGAATACAAAATGATGCAAACGGAAAGGCAACAAAAGGAAAAAAAATAAGAAACTTAGAAGAACAACTCAGAAGAGAGCTAGAAACTGAAAAGTTTGAACTTGAATGGCTGCAGGTAGAAAAGGATATAGTGGTTGCTCGAGCCGGAGTTAAATCCTATGATGAAGAAATAAAACAAGAGACAAGAAGTAAATCGATGCAGAATGAACATGAAGAACAGAGATACAAAATGTCACATCAGCAATGCAATGTTGTCCAGTCAACACCTCTCAGTGAAGTGTCTCATCTTGCTCAAGCAGTTCAGGACAGTATAGCTATAAACAGGTTACTGGTACCTGAGCCTACAGTGTTCAACGGAGACCCTATTCAGTTTGTAGACTGGAAAGCATAATTTCTGTCATTAATAGATAGAAAGGGTATCCCAGTAGCTGATAAACTCTATTATTTAAAAAAGTATGTGAGTGACTCAGTGCACAAATATCTTTATCATTTTATTGAAATGATGAAGAAGCCTACAAAGACGCTTGGGACAAGCTTAACCAAAGATACGGCCAACCCTTTGTCATTCAAAGAGCGTTTCGTGAAAAAAATTTCTAAGTGGCCTAAGATACAATCCAAAGATGCAGAAGGATTGAGAACATTTTCAGTCTTTTTAAATGCCTGCTTGCAAGCCATACCTCATGTTAAAGGTCTGGAAATATTAAAAGACTGTGAAGAGAACCAAAAGCTGGTACAGAAACTTCCTGACTGGGCAGCTTCCAGATGGAACCGTCAGGTCACAACAGCCCTCATGGATGGAAAGGAGTTTCCAAGTGTTCATGACTTTGTCAATTTCATATCAACAGAGGCAGAAATAATGTGTAATCCCATCACTTCTTTGTATGCTCTTCATTCTCGTCAGTCACCTCCAGAGAGAAGAATCTCAAAGGAAATAAAAAGAAACAAAACAATTGTCTTTAAGACTCAAACAAGTGTAAACAATGACAAACAACCTGCAGTTAAAGAACAGTTAAAAGCACAGTGCGTGTTGTGTCAAGATTACAATCATCAACTTCATAAGTGCCCGAAATTCATGGAAAGGTCTTTGAAGGACAGAAGGGCCTATGTCAAAGATAACCAACTCTGTTACGGGTGTTTAAAACCAGGTCACTGTGCTAAGGAGTGTCGTCGTCAACATACATGTGATGTATTCAAATTGCGACATCCCACATGTCTTCATGATTACAGCTATGACAAGGACAGAAACAGAGGACGACCATTGCCCATGGCAAGCAATGTGCATGCACTTGAGAGTGAAACAACTTATGCCATGTCACTTAATATCACAAGCGAAGGTCAGTCAGTCATTACATCAATGATTGTACCTGTATGGGTGTCGTCAGTTAAAAATCCATCCAATGAACAGCTCGAGTATGCTTTGCTAGACATGCAGAGTGACACTATTTTCATCGATGAAGAAGTTAGTAAGGCACTGCAAGTGGCCTTACTTTACACTGCAAGTGGCGGACTTTAAGGATGTCACAGCAGATGAAAAACAGTCTCACAAGAGGATATTATGTTCCTAGACAAACTCATGGAAGGAATAAGGAAAAATGCTCAATGAAATGCCTCTTCCATTTAAGCAGCGACCATACTTGCCTGATAACAGAGAACTTGCAGTCATCAGACTCAATCATTTGAACAAGACGTTCTGTAAAAATGAGAAATACAAGACAGACTACGTTACTTACATGAATGACATCATTGACAAAGGGGACGTTGAAGCAGTGAATGATGATGCTATCAATGGTGAAAAGTGGTACATACCACATCATGGCATCTACCATCCAAAGAAGCCAGATAAGCTACAGGTTGTTTTTGACTGCTCCGCAACATTTAAAGGTACAAGCCTCAATGAACATTTACTACCTGGACCAGATATGATAAACAATCTCACAGGAGTCCTTGTAAGGTTCAGAAGGCATCCTATAGCAGTAACATGTGATGTTGAGAAAATGTTCCACCAGTTCCGCGTCCAAGAAAAGGATCGCGATTATCTGCACTTTTTATGGTGGAAGGATGGGGACAGAAATTCAGTGCTTCAAGATTACCGAATAAAAGTGCAAATATTTGGTTCAGTGTCTTCGCCCGGTTGCGCGAACTATGGACTAAGATATCTAGCCAATGAGTACAGTCGATCACACGCATTAGGCGCTCAGTTCATCACTAGAGATTTTTATGTTGATGATGGAGTATAAAGTGCAGAGACAGTAGAAAAGGCGATCCAGTTGACAAAAGAATCACGAGAGCCGTGTGCAAAGGGTGGTCTTCGACTTCATAAGTTTGTATCAAATGTCAACACTGTTTTGCAGACTATACCAGCATCAGAACGTGCAGTAAACTTTGAAACAAAATATCTCACATTCAATGACATGCCACTTGAGAGTGTTTTGGGTATTCATTGGAACTTACAAAGTGACAGCTTTAAATTTACTGTCAACCATTGCCTCTATATATAATCCTCTGGGCTTTGTAGCTCCATATGTCTTCAACGGCAAGAGAATCCTGCAAGAAATGTGTTGGTTCAGGTTCAGGATGGGATGATCCGCTCTCCCCTGCACTCAGTCCACAGTGGGAGAGATGGCAGAATGACTTTGTCAATTTGGAAAAGGTGAACATACCACGATGTTATGTACCTACTGAATTCGGAAAGGTTGTGAAAACCGAAATACATAATTTCTCTGATGCAAGAACCTGTGGTTGCGGTCAGTGTTCTTATCTGAGAATGATAAATGAGAATGAAGAAATTCATTGCACTTTTCTCATTGGCAAAGCCCGGGTTTCTCCTTTAAAGATTATTACAATACCGAGATTAGAGTTGACGGCAGCTGTGGTATCAGTCAGAATGAGCGATATGCTCAGAGAGGAGTTTAACCTCACGAATGTCGACTAATTATTTTGGACTGAATCAAAAGTGGTTTTGGGCTACATAAATAATGATGTCCGCTGTTTTCACACATTTGTAGCCAATAGAGTCCAAAAAATATGTCAAAGCACAGAACCTAAACAATGGCTGTATGTCCCGACGGATGAAAATCCAGCAGACAATGCTTCTAGAGGGGGAACAATAAATGAGTTGCTCTCGTCTAACTAGTTCTCTGGTCTCTCATTCTTGTGGGAAAGGGAAATAGCGACCTCAGATGTTGTGCTGGATCCCAGTAGGAGACCCAGAAGTAAAGAAAATTCAGACATTGCAAACAAAGACTGAGGAAAGTAAAGATATTGTAGACCATTTGTCCAAGTTCTCATCTTGGTCTAAAACTATCAAAGCCATCGCATGCCTTCTGAGATGGATTAAGAAGGATAAAACAAATTTACCAGCTTCTGTAAGTGAACGAGGATGCTAAATGCTTGATTCTAAAAGGAGTACAAAAGCAAATGTATCAGAAAGAGATCGATATGTTGAGTCAAGGAAAACAACTTTTAAGGCACAGTAAACTTAATCACTTGGATGCCTTCATAGGCAAGGATGGTATGATCAAGGTGGGAGGTAGATTAAGTCACTCATCATACTCTCACTCATTTAAGTATCCACTGATCCTTCCTAAAGAGCATCATGTAACAAAGCTTATAATTGGACACTGTAAAACATGAAAGTGTAAAGCATCAAGATAAGGGTTTCACAATTAATGAAATCAGATCGTGTGGCTATTGGATACCTGGAATAAATAGAGCGGTCACATCTTACATTTGCAACTGTGTAACTTGTAGAAGGCTGAGAAGATCTGCTGAAGGACAGAGGATGAGTGATCTTCCTCAGAACGTGTAGAGCCTTCTCCACATTTTATGTATTGTGATATGGACTACTTTGGTCCTTTTGTGACTAAAGAATGAATAAAATATCACAAACGGTACGGTCTGCTTCTAACATGCCCGTGTTCAAGAGCTATTCATATAGAAATGTTATACGATATGTCCACAGATGCATTTATTAACAGTCTAAGGTGCTTTATTGCAATTCAAGGCACAGTACGGCAAATAAGATGTGACCAAGGTACCAATTTTGTTGGCGCAAAGAACGAGCTGAACTCAGCACTGCAGGAACTTGATCCAGAACGGCACACTACTTTTCTAGCAGATAAGCAGTGTGACATAATTTTGAATGCCCCCCCCCCCCCCCATTCCAGTCAGGCAGGGGGTGTATGGGAGCGGCAAAACTGTACGGAGCGTTCTTAACGCTACAATTACCCTTTCATCAGGCAGACTTGATGATGCTTCATTGCGCGCCTTGTTTTATGAAGCCATGGCAATAGTCAATAGTCGCCCTCTTACAGTTGACAACCTGAACGACCCCAAGAGCTTAGAACCGCTCACACCTAATCATCCGATTACCATGAAATATATCACAGCCCTACCTCTACCAGGAAAGTTCATAAGAGAGGATGTGTATACCAAAAAGAGATGGAGACGTGTGCAATACCTTACTGAACAGTTTTGGAGCAGATGGAAAAAAGAGTATCTTCACAACATCGCTGCTCGACAATGCTGGCATGCTCCAAAAAGGAACTTTCAAATTGATGACGTGGTCATGGATATTGATGAAACCTTACCAAGGAGTGAATGGAGATTAGGAAGGATTATAGAGACTGTTCTGGGCCCATATGGACTGGTAAGAAAGGCCAAAGTAGCACTTGGTGACAAAAGACTAAACAAGAAAGGCGAACGAATGCATAAAATCTCAATAGTAGAAAGGCCAGCTGTTGGTCTTGTTGTTGGAATCGAAGTAAATGCATCTTCTAAAGGACTTTATTATACTTTACATACTCACAAAGGTTATAAGAGAAAATTAGTCATTTTTGAGAAACATTGATAATTTGGTGGGAGTGTAACAGACTTTAATAAGAGGTATCTTTAATTTCTTTTATTTGTTTTGTGTTGCCTTTGAAATATTTTGTATGTTAAACATTGTTTAAGGATCGCATTATTTCATTCGGATGGGGTCTGCTACGTACTGCTTCTGTTAGCTTTTAATATACGGTTACATCCTGATTAAAGCTTTAATACAGCACTGCAACCGTGCACACGTCCATGTATAATGCTTCTCATAGCTATGTGAAAAAAGTGTATAATTGGAAAAGTTTGTTGGAGCTGATCTGACGATCTGAATGAAAGAGAGAGAGAGATGCAGAGCGTGTGCAGAGCAGGGTGATGCGAGGAACAGTTTTAAGAACCGCTGCTTTAGAACATTGATTTTGAAACTTGTGAATCTATTAGAATCGTTAGAAGACAGAATCGCGATTTATATATGAAAATATTTTCTTGTGCACCCCTAGTTTTTCTCTTTCTCTTCTCTAAAGCAGTACAGCATGGCTTTGCCCCCTTTGCTGCATGTCCCCATGGGTGGGGTTTATCTGGGGTCGTGACGTAATGGACCCGGGAAGTAACTCATTGTAATCCCTTACCAATCATTTTTGTAGGCATTAAGCTGCCAGAATTTTAAAAGACAATATCACTGTTTGCATTGAACTTTCAGCGCTGAAACTTTGTAGATATTGTTTATGCTCAAACAGCAACATTTCACACTAACGTTAAAAAAGTGAAATCGCAATCAACCACCCCTTTAAGTTGTATTTACTTAGAATATTAAAGCTGTGTGGTTAATAAACAGAACTGCATGCATCTAGTGGAAGAACATAGTAGCCGGAGCTACTGTTTATGTCTAAGACCCTGTCCGCACGAAACGCGGGTATTTTCAAAACCACTGCTTTTCTATGAGGTTTGATCGTTCGTCCACACGCAAACACAACACCAGTTCACTGAAACCGAACATTTTTGAAAACTCCATTTGAAAACATGGTTTGGAAAATGGATTTATGATGTACTCACTTATCATATACTAACAATTATATGAATTACAGTGGGGGAAAAAATATTTGATTCCCTGCTGATTTTGTACGTTTGCCCACTGACAAAGTAATGATCAGTCTATAATTTTACTGGTATGTTTATTTTAACAGTGAGAGACAGAATAACACAAATAGAATAACAAAGAAGAATAACACAATTTCAAAAAAGTTATAAATTGATTTGCATTTTAAAGAGTCAAATAAGTATTTGACCCTGTAAGGCCCGGCTCGATCGGCTTAATGACGGCAGTCGTTCAGCGGGTGAAGGGCTTTGCGTATTACAGTCTTTCCTTTTCACGACACAACAAGAACATTAAAATGGAACACTTCTTATTATATATTTTGTCTCGTTATTTCATCTGACTCCATAAAATGAAAAGGTTTTAATGATATCTGTGCATCATTAAAACAGGAACGAATGATTTATTATTCTTTTCAGCTCTTTTTTAATACTTTACCTGCTCAGACGTAGGGAAGCTATATCGCTCAGAGGCCCTGTTTTCCACAGGTCTCACGGACACAATCTCGTCAGGCCCGGTCATCAGTCAGAGGTAAATTATGGTTATGTATCTAAGATTTGCCGTAAATTCACACGTACACAATCAGAGACATCGAATAACCCCCATGGAGTCCCCTCAGAACTTGAGTTCAATAGTTTTCTTCAGTAAAGGTTTTTGGCCACTATCAGATATGTTAGCAGATCAATATGCTACACTCGCAATAGCTTTAGATTGGTCAAAACCTGGTTTAAAGTAACATTAAATCAAAAGTCAGAGGTATGGACGTACCCGAGTTCAGTTTGATCAGACGGCGTTCGCCGTCCCTGAATGGAATTAACCCGTCCCCACATCCAAGTACACTTAAAAGATGCCGGATATTAGCCGTCGCTAAAACTGATGCAGGCTTGCGGAAATATACGGATCCGCTACTCTAATAGGGAGAAAGCAATCTTTAGAGGCAGTTAGAATAGAATCAAACGTTACAATTTATTGACCAGGTAATCGAAGCAATAATTCAACATTCCAATGTTACAAGAATAGAATCATCAGTTAACCATAACATAACAATAATTCAGGAATTGAAGAATTTGTAGAAATTACTTCCTGGCAATGAAAATTACACACAGCGATTTGTGCGGGCAGTCAAACCTACAGACTCCTAACCATAGCTGGAAATGAAACTACACACAAGTGGTTGTGTGGGCAGTCAAACCTACAGACGCCTAACCATAGCTGGAAATGAAACTACACGTTGTGTGTAGTTTCATTTCCAGCTATGGTTAGGCGTCTGTAGGTCAATCATTCGTTCCTGTTTTAATGATGCACAGATATCATTAAAACCTTTTCATTTTATGGAGTCAGATGAAATAACGAGACAAAATATATAATAAGAAAAAGTGTTCCATTTTAATGTTCTTGTTGTGTCGTGAAAAGGAAAGACTGTAATACGCAAAGCCCTTCACCCGCTGAACGACTGCCGTCATTGGGTCGATCGAGCCGGGCCTTACAACCCCTTCGCAAAATATGACTTAGTACTTGGTGGCAAAACCCTTGTTGGCGATCACAGAGGTCAGACATTTCTTGTAGTTGGCCACCAGGTTTGCACACATCTCAGGAGGGATTTTTTCCCACTCCTCTTTGCAGATCCTCTCCAAGTCATTAAGGTTTCGAGGCTGACGTTTGGCAACTCGAACCTTCAGCTCCCTCCACAGATTTTCTATGGGATTAAGGTCTGAAGACTGGCTAGGCATCTCCAGGACCTTAATGTGCTTCTTCTTGAGCCACTCCTTTATTGCTTTGGCCGTGTGTTTTGGGTCATTGTCATGCTGGAATACCCATCCACGACCCATTTTCAATGCCCTGGCTGCATTCAATGCCCTGGCCCTGACGGTACATGGCCCGTCCATTGTCCCTTTGATGCAGTGCAGTTGCCCTGTGCCCTTAGCAGAAAAACACCCCAAAAGCATAATGTTTCCATCTCCATGTTTGATGTTGGGGATGGTGTTCTTGGGGTCATAGACGCAGCATTCCTCCTCCTCCAAACGCGGCGAGTTGAGTTGATGCCAAAGAGGTTGATTTTGGTCTCGTTTGACCACAACACTTTAAGCCAGTTCTCCTCTGAATCATTGGCAAACTTCAGACGGGCATGTACATGTGCTTTCTTGAGCAGGGGGTCCTTGCGGGCGCTGCAGGATTTCAGTCCTTCATGGCGTCGTGTGTTAC
Organism: Schizopygopsis malacanthus; assembly: GCA_027474115.1. NCBI lineage: Eukaryota > Metazoa > Chordata > Actinopteri > Cypriniformes > Cyprinidae > Schizopygopsis > Schizopygopsis malacanthus. The sequence continues at coordinate 52,457 of JAPDDM010000117.1, read as the reverse complement.
CAATTGTTTTCTTGGTGACTATGGTCCCAGCTGCCTTGAGATCATTGACAAGATCCTCCCGTGTAGTTCTGGGCTGATTTCTCACCATTCTCATGATCATTGAAACTCCACATGGTGATATCTTGCATGGAGCCCCAGTCCGAGGGAAACTGATCGTTAGTTTGTGTTTCTTCCATTTAAGAATAATTGCACCAACTGTTGTCACCTTCTACTTTTTTCCCCCACTCTATATAATTATATATATAATAATTATATAATTTAGTAATTATAAACACAAAAAAGTGACAGACTGCAGCTTTAAGTATTTCTGCTTGACACATTTAAGTAACGTATAGTTCAACATAGATTTCAATGCCAAGTTTTATGTTTCACCTAAATTTGCTTATTTTCTTAGTTCTATAAAATTTACTATAATTAATTAATTAATTAAATTCTTAACATTAACAAGCAAATAAGCCACAGGTTGAAGTAATCAGCCCATAATAAGTTTGTGCAAATGGTTATGAGAAATGTAGATCCTTAAGCTAAAAAGTTGGAAAGCATGCCCTCCGATGGAGATCAGATCAGTTTGTGGATGTAATATATTTTGGTTGACAATTTTTTTCATTCCCATTTAAATTAAGTTATAATGCAAATGTTGATTAAACACCCCAAAAACAGCATTATCAGATTGTTATTTTTTTATTTTTTTAGGTTTCGAAGTAACCATTTTTTTAATGCCATTTGCTTTAGTTGGGCTGTTGATTCTTGGAATAAAATTATGATTATAACAATTTCATCTCAATCTCTGGTCATTCTGGGAGTTTGCACGTGCGAGAGTGGTAGTGGGGGGGGGGGGGGGGGGGGTGAAGACTGAATAGTGGAAATTCACCCATTCTTTTTTTCTCCTTGTACTTTTTCCATTTCATCTTGATTCTGCATGGTTTGGTAAGTGTTTTATTTTTTGCTAATTGTTGTTGTTAAAGCGAGTTTTTACGTGGAGGGATGGCATCTCAGGTTGAGGCGCTGTCCTAACGGAATGGTTTCAGGTGTGTACCTGCTGATGTGGTAATGGTGGAGGATGTGCTTGTTGCAACAGGAGAGGTGGTAGGCATTTCCTCTGCCTCTCGCATGAACAAGGCTGTTGTGGTCTTTTTGAAATCGTAGCACCTTGTTAATCAAATAATTGAAAGTGGCCTTATTGTAAATGAAGATTTAGTGCAAGTTACTCCCCTTTACAGGTCTTCTTCTAAAATCATGATTTCAAATGTGCCACCATTCATAAGCAAGCGTTGGAACGTGAGTTAGTTCATTTTGGGAAAATTGTTAGTCAGTTTAAAATGATCTCTTTGGGGTGTAAACACCCAGTTCTAAAACATGTGATGTCTTTTAGGACGCAAGTAAACATGATTTTGGATTCTCCAGAGCGAACAAAGGATGAGATTGAGGGTCTTCCTGAGGTAAGAATTTTGGAAGTTAGTTTACCTGTTCTCGAAAATACTCAAATAAGTAACAAAGTGAAAACAACAAATGCAAAAGATGGGTTTTATTCTTAATATAACAGAAAATAAACACAAATCAAACCACCCCGAAGGGGAAAACCAAAATCTCTATAAACATACACAGGAAAAATCCAGGGAGCAAGCAGGACAGGGTTCCAGGCAGACTTCAGGGGAAATATTGTGAGACGTACCAACCCCGGACAGCAAACACAGGGAGCTTAAATGGGGGAAAAGGCAATCAGGTAAACGAGGAAACAGTCGGGCAGAATGATGAGTGAGGAGAACATGTAGTCTGTGATCATGGGGAACAGCTGAGGGTGTAATAATGAGTGACAGGTGAATGGAATCTGGATAATTGTGTCCGGGAGGATAGGAGAATGGTGACCTCTTGTAGTGAATGGGAGAGCTGCAGGACCCGGACTCATGACAGGACCCCCCTTCTAAGGAACGGCTTCCAGATGTTCCACAAAAACAAAACAAAAAAAACAGAGTTCAGGAGGGAGGTGGAACGGAGCTAAACCAGGATGGCGGGCCAGGCCAGTGAAGCGGAAGAGGGCCTGGAGGAAGAGGTAGGCAAGGGTGCCAGGGTGGTGCCGGCAGAGTAGGAGGATCATGAGTAGACACCGCTGCCGCCTCAGGAGCCTTGTGTGCAAACACCGCCACCTCTGGGGAACTGTGAGCAGGAACCACCGCCTCAGGAGGAGTGGTGGCAGCAATCGCAGCTACATAGACTTTGAGGGTGGAGGGAGACAGTCTTCGCCCCAACCCTTGCTGCAAGTAGGACAGCCCAACTCTGATCGGGCACTTACGGGGGACTTCTCTGTGAGAAGAGCACCATTCGACGAACAGGTTCCACTTTAAGGCGTAAGCATGTCTCATAGACTGCGCTATCGCCGAAGTGATGGTGTCTACTACCTTTTGAGGTCTCAGGGGACGCGAACATGTCTAGCTCTGCGAGTCCGAAATGTCTCCAAATCAGCTGGACCGTCTGGGGATGGAGTCTCTGCTCTCCGGGGAGCACAGCTCGTTGGCTGCCCGGTTGAGCAAGCCCGGAATGTGAATGGCGCGACGCGACCTCAGATGGTTCTGACTCCAGAGGAGGAGGTAGCGGGCGAGTAGCGACATGGGATTGGAGCGTAGACCACCTTGTTGTTTGATGTACACGGCAGTGTTGTCTGTATGGACCAGTACGTGCTCACCTCGTAAGCGTCTCTTGAGACAGTTCAAGGCCAGGTGTACTGCCAGTAACTCTAGGCAGTTGATGTGCCAGTGCAGTTGGGGACCCGTCCAAACCCCCGAAACTGCAAGCCATTGAACGTGGGCCCCCAGCCCTTGGCGGAGACATCCGTGTAAATCACAGCATGCCTGGAGACCTGTTCCAGGGGCACTCCTGCCACGGGGCGAAGGTTTGGCGGCAGGCTGGAATCTCATACGGAGGAGCCCCAGCGGCATGACTGCTGCAGCAGCCGCCATATGCCCCAGGAGCCTCTGAAACTGTTTCAGTGGTGCCGCCGTCCTGCTCTTGAACGTATTCAAGCAGTTCACCACCGACTGAGCACGTTCCTGCATGAGGCGCGCTGTCTGATTGACCCGAATCCAACTCCATACCTAGAAAAGAGATCCTCTGCATTTGCTCTTTTCCAGTTGACCCGAAGGCCCAACCGGCTGAGGTGCGAGAGCACCAAGTCCCTGTGTTCACATGACTGATCCCGAGACTGAGCCACTATGAGCCAGTCATCAAGGTAGTTGAGTATGCGCACGCCCTGTTCTCTCAAGGGAACAAGGGCTTCCTCCGCTACTTTTGTGAAGACACAGGGCGATAGGAACAGTCCGAAGGCCAGGACCTTGTACTGATATGCCCATACTTCGAACGTAAACCGCAGGAATGGCCTGTGGCGCGGAAGGTTCGACACGGGTCCTTCAGGTCGACCGCTACAGACCGATCTTGGGGACGGATACATCCAAAGATGCGCTTCTGCATGGTCCACAGGAGCCAGCGAGACGGCTGGGCAGCTCCCCTGCACCCAGACACCGTTCAAGCGGGATCAGCGGGAACACCGACGTACCCGCGGTAGGGCAGCGAGGTGGAACACAGGGACCTGGCCCGTGGCGGACTGAGGAGGGGACTGAGTGTGCGGTGCATGCTTACCTGGTTCCATAGTTTGGCAGAGGGTGCATGAGTAGCCTTTGATGACGCTCCCGAACTGCCCACTGCTGCCTGCTGGCGAGAGGGAGGATGAGTGGGGTCTGGAGTTGATCCATTCATGACTCTCCATGCCCTCTTGGGACACAGAGACAGCGACATCCGCTTCCTGTCAAGATTTTTGAAACAACTGATTATCCACCTGGCCCTCCTCAGGGGGAGGGAGAGATGCACTTACCCTCTCCCAAAGCTGTTCCCTCTCTCTCTGGGTCGCCCGTCCCGAGGCCTCTTGCTCCTCCGCTCACTGCCAGTTGACGGGGGCCAGGACGGGTGGGGCGGCCTGCCTACGCCTAGCTCAACAGCACCGCTTTTGAAGGCTGCTGCGGATGCGGTGCGGGAGCAGGGGCGGACACAGGGGGCCGCCCACGGCGACGAGCAGGTTGGGCACTGCAACCGGCGGACGGGTGGAAGCAGCTGCTGCCCACCGAGGCAGGAGGTGTTAGATTGCCTCAGTCTGCTCCTGTGCAGTCAGGAACTGCTGGCCCATGTTACCAGTTGCGTCGCTGAAGAAGCCAGTGTGGGATACAGGAACCTTGAGGAACCAAACTTTGTCGGCGTCCCTATGTCAACCAGACACAGCCAGAGGTGGCGCTCCTGGACCACAAGTGTCGACATCGCACGACCCAGAGACCGTGCCATAAACTTTGTCGCTCGTGGTGCGAGGTCAGGAGTGGTACGGAGCTCTTTCAGAACTTCCGGACCACCCCCGTGCATGTCCCTCAGTGCTTTTAGCCTGAGGAACCTGCAGTAACGCCATAGCGTAAGATGGAGGCAGCATTTCCACAGGCCACATAAGCATCACCGGAGGGACTAGTAAATACAGGCCCAGAAGAGGAGGCATAGTTTGCCCTGCTGGGTGGAGACGCATAAGGACACACTTGCATCGCAACCGACCGCTCCACCGGGGGGACCCCCATATAATCCCTAGCTGCCCCACCGAGGGTGGTGAGGGAGGAGGAGTTAGCAGGTCAGTTTCTGGCAGTAAAAGGTGCCGTCCGCGTAAGCTCCTGTAAGCTCCTCATGCACTTCCGGGAGAGGGCACCCGGGGCAGGGTGCTGAAAACCAGCACAAACTACCCTGAGAACCAGTCGTCCAACCTCGAGGGTTTGGAACACGGTGGAGGTCTTCACTTGAGCCCTACCCTTTCGGCGGCCCAGGAAAGCATAGCTGTCATTTCCAGATCCGACTCAGGCATTGCTACCGCCGGAGCAGCAGCGCAGCCGAATTTTCCTTTCCAGAAGCTCTGGCTCACCCTCCGATGCAGCGATCGACATCCGGTCGTTGGGAGGAGCGCCAAGGAAACTGCTGGTATGCTCCATGTAGAGGGCCAAGCATGTTCCATTGGCAGCACAACTGGTTGCGGAGCGCAAGAGGAGCGATGGTCCCTTGAGGGTTTGCCACCAATGTAATTCTCAGAGCACCTGTGTTACCGCCTGAAGAAGACCTCGCCTGTCTGCAGCCAGGAAGAGAACTAGATCGAGACGGAGGCAACAGAGCTCCGCCCCTTTATCGAGGTAACGGAGCCTGGCCGCAACTCCGAGATCAGCATCCACAATGAGAAGATGACTCATCCACGAACGCCACCTCGGCGTGCTTACTGCCCAGACACATGAGGCAGCGATCGTGACCATCACTCAGCGCCAGGCAACGACCGCATTCAGAAACGCACGGGTGACACAATGTCTGAAGCAAGACCAAACTTGTCTTTATAAAGATGCAACGTCAAGTTTGCCAGATGCAACGTCGTCTTTAAAAAGGCGCACCCGTTAATAGGGTTGTAACAGTATGAGAATTTCACGGTATGATAATCGTCTCAGAAAATATCACGCTTTCACGGTATCATGGTATACGGTATTAAACAGTCAAAACAGGGTTTTTTTTTGGTTGAACAAATGTTTGGAAGCATGTTCTTATTCAAATTTCATTCATCAAAAACAATAAAGTCAATTTAATCATTGATTATATATTAGTTTAACAACTTATATTCATCATTACTAATTCATAACATAATTTTATGGATTCTGTACTTTTATGATTTAATACAAATATACTATGAAAAATGGTGGTAATGAAATTAATGCATAAAACGTTAACAATTTCATTAATGTCTTAAAATTAGTGGTGGGCATAGATTAATTTTTTTAATCTAGATTAATCTTGGAATTAATCTAGATTAATCTAGATTAAAATGACTCATTTGAATTCTGCCGAAGGCATTCAGAATATGTGTGCTACCCAAATAATGACTAAAAGTAAGTCTTTGAGAACGGGTTTCTCAAGCCAGGTGGCGCATTAGACCAGGGGCTCATCTCCTGTTTCCAAAATGCATCACAAACTTTGATCTCTTCCCGTCCCAATCCCACGAAAAAACTGGGGGAAAATCCCGTCCCGTTCCACTCCCGGAAGAATGACTCCCATTCCCTCCCACTCCCGTGTTGTTGTTTTTTTTTTTTTTTTGCCGATAACTGTCAATTACAGTAAAAATATAGTACAGATCACAGCGTGCCCACCTTATTAGTTGAATAAAAACCCAAAATGTCGTTTTTTGTTATTATATTGAACTGAAAGCCATCTTATGCACAGTGTTGCACAGATTAAATTTCATGTAAATCATCCATGCTAACACACACGTCTTCTATTTTTATTTTTTAGACATTTCACTCTCTATAGATATATTTTTCAAAGACGTCGAAGTTTCTCGCTCAAGTTCACATGAGACCTAAAGCGCATCCTGTTTGCTTAAAAGCGCAACGTTTTGTTGTTATTCTGAGTGCACACAAATAAACGTAGAGTCTTTACAGATTCGAAAGATGTATTAGGCTACTTTTATCTGTATGACCAAGAATGACGGAGATGTAAGAGCAAGTGAGCGCACCGGAGCCTGTCCTGCAGCAAACGCGCTTCCACACAAACACTTCAATAGCGCACATTTCTCTAGGTTAACATCATATTGAGCGGCCATGTAAAGTTGCTACTACATACATCTTTCAGATGAAAAGCCATATTTGAGGTTGATGAATGATAGGTGAGCGTTTGGATGTCCTGCCCGATTGTATTACCACATAGACCAGCCGTTAACAATCTGTCCATCACGGACTGCGAGCCTCTAGTTCGAAGACTCGTTCTCACCCCCTACAGTGCAATTCGGCTAGGTATACATCCGCGCTAAAATATCAGGGTGAAAGTCATCATAGCTTGCGTAGTATAGACCCAGCTCCCAACCCAACTTTGAGAATAGATTAACGGCGATATTTTTTTTATCGCCCGATAAGAGTCTCACGTTAACGCAGCACGTTAACGCCGATAACGGCCCACCACTACTTAAAATGTAATCAAATTAAAATAACTTGTATCCTTTTATGCTTTTATGCACAAAAGAGATTTAGGGTGAATCCCAATTCTCTGTCTTACCCCTTCCCCTTAGTTTTGCGCATTCACGTGAGAGTAAGGGCTTTCTCAATTCTTGTTTTGATCAAGGGGTAGGGCTAAGGGGAAGGGATAGATACCCCTCAAAACCAAGAATTTTCGCGAGCTTATTTGAAACCAAGGGGTACCCAGAACACACTGCGGCCAGATCATCCAGAGAGTATTTTCGGCTTAAATAATTGATTTAAAAATGACGACAGCCTTGTTTTGTGCTCTACACAGTCCTGTACATATATATTTACAAACATGTTCCTAATTGAAAAGTTTTAAAAAATCGCTATTTTTCCACGCTGTAACATATGTCGGCAGGAAGTCAACTGGCTCTACACGTCACCAGAAGGGGGGGGCAGCTAAAGAACCAACAACCCTCTAAAGCCCCCCTCCGCCTCAGCGCAAAAGCGCGCGTTTTCTTTCTATTATGGAACAAAGGAATGTGACGGGAACGTTTCTAAAAGACATTCGTTCGTTTCATGACTTTCAAAACATCCACACAAGAAACATATGGATATTAATGTTGTACTCTTTCTCTCATATGCTTGTGGAATATGAATTATTTAGGAAAACGTGGGCTGATTTCTAATCGTGCTTTAAGCTGGAATGTGTAGGTTGTGTTTAGACTTGTATGAACGGTTGCAAAAATGTATGAATCAGTAAGATAACGAATGTGGTGATATTATAAATGTGTAAACCTGGTAAGAGTTTTAATACAGGGGTAAAAAGTTATTTTTCGTCACATGAAAGTGCCTTGCAAGAGCAGCCGTGCAGGCGGGGCTCCGTCCCGTACCGACGCTCTGATTGGACCAGCCGCCTGTGGGCGATGTCCAAACCCGGACAGTTTAAAACAACGCGCTGTGTGCGCGCTCTCCCACTTGAATCTCTTGAACCTCGCTTGTAACTCTTCCTCGCTCGCCAACGCCGGAAGGACGGCCCGCTGGAATCTCGCCTTAAGACCGGCTGAGACAAATAACACCCGCGTGAATCAAAGACTGTGTAAACGCCGTAACGTTGCAGAACCAGCAGCGTAACGACGCTACCATCTCAACGCAAAACCCGCATCAAACAATCTCCGAGATTTCAACTCCCCGGTGACGTCACGCGACAGCGAAGCGAGCCAGCAGAGTTTCCCCAGAGCAACGCGTGGAAACCGAATCGAAGCAACAGCCTGCTTAGACCAACATAAAGCAAGTATCATCTCTAATTCTGACTGAACTGGTAAAAATCTTGATCTGAATGCAGAAAAGAAAGCCTAGGCATCTTTTGTGATCTTTTTCTGGTTAGTTAAGTTATGAAATAGGAAAGAATGATATTCTTTCAACATTTAACTTCAACTTTCGTATGTGTGTGTATGTTGTGTGTATTAAGTATGTTAGGATATTAGTATCATGAATAAACCTTGTTTCGTTTTATAAAGAATTGTCTCTGGAATGTGATTTTAAGTATTTTCATCCTTAATTGCCCAAAGATAACGTTACCTAGCTGAAACTTGAGAAATTATTAATCTCGTTTTATTGTTACCGGGGCCACGGGGCAATGGAAGCGAGATTTAATAGAGATATACTGATGTAGTAATCGCTGGACGAACACTCAAAGTATAAATCGTAAGTTAAATATTAATATTACTTCGATCAAGCAATATTGAATATTTAATAAATAATTCCCGGAGCTGAAACAATAGCTCTATATTAAACTGGCATTACAACGCTAACGTTACATTGCTGATTTGCACAACAGTCCCGCGTTTCTCTGGATAGAGAAAACTTCACTTAAACCCATGCAATCGACAAACACACACTTTTAGATGGAAAATTTGCGATCAACACTTGTCGCCTCTGGTGATGTAGCAGCCAGCTAGCGACGATGTATGATGACGTAACAGTAACCAAGTGTCATTTCATTTCATAGGGGTATGTTTTCACCCCTAGCGCTTACCACTTGGTTTCGAGGGACAAGGGCCAGGGGTAAGACAAAGGGGAAGGGGTAATGGACAGAGAAATGGGATTCACCCTTACTAAATAAAAATGAGGGTAAAATTAAATTCCTTAAATGTTTCTATAAATTATTATTATTATTTTAGAAGGGGGCTACATTATAGTATAGTCGTCATTTCTGTCAATTTCAAAAGTTAAAAAGCGGACTTTTATTTTGACGGGTAGTAGTGAACTGAGGGGAGGCGGTAATACGCATTTGAAGCATGTATGCTGCCGCAAATCACAGGAGGAGGAGGAGAAGAAGAAGACGGGTAGTAGTGAAGAGCTTTCCGTGTCAGTATATTTGACAATGGTTTTCTCAAATAAAATTATGAAAGGATTATTGTTCTCTCGGTGTTAGTGAGGCTCTCTGTGTTTGTCCTCAGATAGTGAGACAGCAGGCGCTGTTAAACACTATGAGCGGCGCCAGCGTGCATACTTGAGTATGTAGTACACGACACTATGCCGCTCACTCACAGAGAAAAACGCAAAACAAACAGATTATATTTTTATATAGCAGTGTTTTTGTGCTTTAATAATCACAGACACTAGACCATGTAGTGATTTGACAGCTCTGTTTTTTATTTATTCATCAATCCATCAAACCGCACGTTTTACGTGACATCTGCATTGTAAAGTCATTGTCATGACTGGATTCTGGGATTCACTCCGCATCACGGAAATCATAAGGCTTTAACCTTAAGTTATAAATGGGACATAACTATATCTTCACGGAGGGATGGTGTTCTGAAAAATAGGTAAACATTTTCTATGTGTTTCCTCTTTTGCGGCTGCTTCGTGGTCAGTTTTTGTGAACTGTGTCTATCCTCGAGGACAAATAAGCGTTTGTCTTCTATATTCAAAATAACGTTATTCCCATACTGACAATTTTGATTTATATTTTGACGTGGGATAGAGATTAGAGATAACGGCCTCTGTCTCTGATGTTGTCTCCGCTGCACGTGTGGGTGGAGCAAGAGAACAGTTAAGTGGAAAGTTATTGCCTAGGCGCAGGTGAGATACTGCATCTTTTATTTTCTCCAAATACCGTAGATAAGCAAATGTACACGGTATGATAATCGTACGTGTTTATATCGTGGTATATCGGCATACCGGTATATTGTTACTACTCTACCTGTGAATGCTCTTTTAAGGAAAAAGCTCTTTTTGCATGCTGAAGCGCACAGGGGAGATGGTCATCTGTAACGTAAAAAGGGGGTAGTGCAGCCTGATGTGTGCCGTCCATTCGACACGATAAAAACCACCACCGCTGCAGTGCCGTACCACCGGCACTCGTTGAATTCACTCGTCAGCAGAAGTCAGGAGCAGAACGATGAAACCGCTCGGCTCCAAAGCAAAAAGCTAAATATGCGCTGCACCTGCTGCCTACTTATAATCACGCTGTGATCAGCAGCAGCTAGATACAATAATCGCATGTCAATGTGCATTGGCTCATTTAGTTTACACTCGAAGTGGATTGGTCTCTCTAAGCGAGATCCCAATTTGTCGGTCCTCCTACGTGACGTCGAGAGTGACCGACTGATAGGGAACTGGGATAAAAGTGAAGCTTTCTGGCTAGGTAAAGATTTATCAGAGAATCTTAGAAAATTGCCTGGAAACTTCAAATTTGAGATTTGAATGGCTACCCCAGTTGTCCTACAGGGGAAGAGTCTTGGTGGCCAACAATTTTCTGGCATCCACTCTGTGGCTTAAATGTAATGTGCTGCAACCACCAGCAGGTCTAATTCAAGCAATTCAAAGGCACTTATTGGCTTTTTTTTTGGTCAGGATACCATTGGGTCCGATCTGCTATACTGTATCATCCTATACAAGAAGGGGGACAAGGCCTGGTGGATATAAAGGCAAGAATAACAACTTTTCGTTTACAAACAGCTCAAAGACTGCTGTACAACAGCAATCTTGCTTGGATGAACACAGCAACAGCCCTTTTGCATAGGGTAGGTGGAATGAGACTTGATAAGCATTTATTTCTTATGCATTTACAAGAGTCAAGAGAATTAGTAGACCTTACCCCCTATTAGATGGCGCCGAGGATGGCAGCCGTGTTGCGAGCTCCGGGAAAACTTTGCAGTTTTTCGTATGTTTTATTTGTTTTTTTGTTGTTTTACGTGTTAGATGTTGTTAGTATAACTGTCTACGATAGAGACACGCTTTTGAACATTGGTTCCTCCGTCGCGCAACGCAAACCGGACTTTGAGTTTTTTAATGCCGGTGGATTGTTCACAGACACGGCATCTGAACCCTTTGTGTGGGTTGCGAAATCGACACGCCGCCGCCGACACCGGAAAAGAGGGAAAAGAGCTGGCGTTCTCGTCAGACTGAGACGCCGTGCTTTCCGACCTCCTCTTCCAACCATTTTACTGGCCAACGTTCAGTCACTGGATAACAAACTCTGCGAACTGCGGGCGCGCATCTCATACCAACGAGAAACAAGGGACTGCTGTGTTATTTGCCTCACAGAAACCTGGATGTCTGCTATGGTTCCAGACTCAGCCATCGAGCTCACGGGCTTCTCCGTGCACCGCTCGGATAGAACAAAGGAGCTCACAGGGAAAAGCAGAGGCGGGGGAGTTTGTTTCTAAATTAACAACTTGTGGTGTGATGAAAGGAACATACACTCTATTAAATCCTTCTGCTCCCCTGATCTGGAATTTCATACGCTTCTGTGTCGACCGTTCTGGCTACCGAGGGAATTTACAGCGATCAAAATCACGGCTGTTTATATCCCCCCCCAAGCCAACACAGGGACTTGACCAGGCACTCAAGGAACTGTACAGGAATATAAGTGAGCAGGAAACCGCACACCCAGATGCAGCTTTTGTTGTCACAGGGGACTTTAATAAAGCCAACTTCAGAACATTAGCTCCAAAATACTTTCAACACGTCACCATCAACACGCGTGGAGATCGTACACTCGACCATTGTTACTCCCCCTTCCGGGACGCATACAAGTCCCTCCCCCGCCCACCTTTCGGCAAATCGGATCACTCTTCCGTTCTGCTCCTGCCTACTTATAGGCAGAAACTGAAACGTGAAGCACCCGCCCTCAGGACAGTCCATTGCTGGTCGGACCAGTCGGACGCTATACTACAGGACTGTTTTGATCACATGGACTGGGACATGTTCCAGCTCTCACTCAACATCGACAAGACCATGGAGCTGGTGGTGGATTACAGGAGACAGAGCAGAGAACACACACCCATCACCATCGACAAGACACCTGTGGAGCGGGTGACCAGCTTTAAGTTCCTCGGCGTTCACATCACCGAGGATTATACATGGTCTGCTCACACAGATGCAGTGCTGAAGAAGGCACATCAGCGTCTCTTCTTCCTGAGACGGCTGAGGAAGTTTGGAACGAGCCCCAGAATCCTCAGATCCTTCTACACCTGCACTGTGGAGAGCATCCTGACCGGCTGCATCACCGCCTGGTTTGGAAACAGCACCGCTGGCAACCGCAGGGCTCTGCAAAGGGTCGTGCGAACTGCCCGCCACATTGTTGGAGGTGAGCTTCCCTCCCTCCAGGATATCTACACCAGGCGGTGTACAAGGAAAGCCCGGAGGATTATCAAAGACTCCAGCCACCCGTCCCACAGACTGCTCTCTCTGTTGCCCTCAGGGCGACGTTTCCGCAGCATCCGATCCCGCACTAGCCGACTGAGGGACAGCTTTTTCCCTCAGGCTATCAGGCTAATGAACAGTCACAAATAACTCACCTACATCACACTCCCACTCACACAACATGCCATGCACTGCACTTTAACACAGTTCAACTGGACTACACGCACACACTGCACTAACACAACCTATCTGCTATCACTGGACACCATACAATGCACATCCACGACACTGCATATGAATAATCTGTTGCACCTTTGCACATCTATCTGCTGCTCAACCAATCTGCTGTTAATTTATAATCTGTTGCACCTCACATTATTACTATGTATAGACTACATTATGTATAGATACTGTACATAATGTAGATGTGCCCATACGGTGTATAATGTGTCACTGATAATTGAGTGTGTCTTTATAGTACACTATGTGTACTGAGTATGTGTATGTGTATTTTGCACATTGTCTTCTGTACAGTCTGTAAATATGTACTGTCCATATGTAAATTGTTGTTGTTTTTTTTTGCACTGTCTGGAGCACTGTAAATGCTCCAGTGCAGTTTTTTTGCACTGTCTGTCCATATGTAAATTGTTTGTTGTTGTTTTTTGCGCTGTCTGGAGCACGCTCATAAGAATTTCACTCACCAAGGCACTTGTGCTGTGGTGATGTGACAATAAAAGTGATTTGATTTGATTTGATTTGATTTATAAATCTAAGCTTGAGGCTTGGAAAGTTTTTACTGTGACAAGATCACCTGATTTATCAGCTGGGCCTTGGCTGTTGTAAAAAGCTTTGTTCTTTAACTCTTTTATTTTCTTCAAGATTTTTATCATCTGCGTGTTTACGGTCACGACTGGTAGCTGCTGGATACACGAAGTTGGGCCATGTACTGAGCAGCAATGTGGAAGTCAAAGGACTAAAGTGAAGTCTACAAGAATGATATAGCAGTTTGTTACAGATGTGCATGGGAAGTTAAAAAAGGAGCACAGAGATCTTATGGACAATACAGAGATGATTCGTGAGAGGACAGAAGGACTTGATTATGAATTTCCTTCACTTATTGTCAGAGCTGCTGTGGAGAATTGAAAAGAGGATGATCACTGTTTGTTAACGTTTAAAACCCCAATTTTTGGATTGTTTTGGATTAACTGGGAAGGCCTTGTATTTGACTTGTGTGAAGGTGACAAATGCCAGGTTTTTGACTGGTATTTCTTCAATAAAATGGAGGGATTTTTTGGACTTGACTCTTCCCCTAAAGGCTGCTGGCATACTCTGTACAAATGCCCAGTCAATAAGCGGACAGGTGACTTTCAGTGGAGAATTTTTTTTGTGTGAGAAAAAAAAACTGTTTCTGAATGAATTGTGAATAATTTATATAAGAGAAATTGTCATAATAAAGACATATTCAAATTCTCTCTCTCTCTCTCTCTCTCTCTCTCTCTCTCTCTCTCTCTCTCTCTCCCTGATCCTCCCTGTGTTGTTGTTATCAGCAGGTATAGTCCGGGCAGCTCATTCATGAAGTGGACAATTACTATGCCTGATTTCCAATGTGCATACAGTTATGTTACATTCTGTGTCGAGAAATCCAAGATGGTCCTCACAGCAGAACACAAGATCCAGGGGGCGAGGTTAGATCCAGATCCAAGACCTGTTAAATCATGTAATTTATGTATTTATCATTTACACAATCAGTGGTGCAGAAGGTACATTTAAACTGAAGAATCTCCATATAATATGCTTATGATTTAAAATATTTCAACAAAAGTAAAATCAACCCTTTAAAAACTAGGGGGCGATTCCAGGATTTTTCTAATGGGGCAGCACACTGGGACCAAGTTTTTTATGTTAAGTCAGTGAACCTAATAATACATATAATAATAACATATATATATATATATATATATATATATATATATACAGGGCTCTAATTGAGGGGGGATGGCATTCCCCTGTTTGAAAAAAAAAAGGCAAAAAGCATCCCCTCTGTAAAACCACCATCCCCTTTGGATTATTTTGTGTATTACGTAAAACATACAGGTGCATCTCAGTAAATTAGAATGTCGTGGAAAAAGTTCATTTATTTCAGTAATTCAACTCAAATTGTGAAACTCGTATATTAAATAAATTCAATGTACACAGACTGAAATAGTTTAAGTCTTTTGATTCTTTTAATTGTGATGATTTTGGCTCACGTTTAACAAAAACCCACCAATTCACAACTCAACAAATCTCAACAAATTAGAATACTTCATTGAACCAATAAAACAAATGTTTTAGTGAATTGTTGGCCTTCTGGAAAGTATGTTAATTTACTGTATATGTACTCAATACTTCGTAGGGGCTCCTTTTGCTTTAATTACTGTCTCAATTCAGTGTGGCATGGAGGTGATCAGTTTGTGGCACTGCTAAGGTGGTATGGAAGCCCAGGTTTCTTTGACAGTGGCCTTCAGCTCATCTGCATTTTTTGGTCCCTTGTTTCTCATTTTCCTCTTGACAATACCCGATGGATTCTCTAGGGGGTTCATGTCTGGTGAGTTTGCTGGCCAGTCAAGCACACCGACACATGGTCATTTAACCAACTTTTGGTGCTTTTGGCAGTGTGGGCAGATGCCAAATCGTGCTGGAAAATGAAATCAGCATCTTTAAAAAGCTGGTTAGCAGAAGGAAGCATGAAGTGCTCCAAAATGTCTTGGTAAACGGGTGCAGTGACGTTGGTTTTCAAAAAAACACAATGGACCAACACCAGCAGATGACATAGCACCCCAAATCATCACAGACTGTAGAAACTTAACACTGGACTTCAAGCAACTTGGGCTATGAGCTTCTCCACCCTTCCTGCAGACTCTAGGACCTTGGTTTCAAAATGAAATACAAAACTTGCTCTCATCTGAAAAGAGGACTTTGGACCACTGGGCAACAGTCAAGTTCTTCTTCTCCTTAGCCTAGGTAAGATGCCTCTGTAGATGACAACTGTAGCCAAATTCCTTGACACGTCTGTGTGTGGTGGCTCTTGATGACTTGAATCCCAAATTCTTGAATCGATTTTGTTTGACAATCCTCATAATGCTGCGGTTCTCTCGGTTGGTTGTGCATCTTTTTCTTCCACACTTTTTCCTTCCACTCAACTTTTGTTAACATGCTTGGATACAGCACTCTGTGAACAGTC
The DNA here is from genome assembly GCA_027474115.1 of Schizopygopsis malacanthus. Classification (NCBI taxonomy): domain Eukaryota; kingdom Metazoa; phylum Chordata; class Actinopteri; order Cypriniformes; family Cyprinidae; genus Schizopygopsis; species Schizopygopsis malacanthus. The sequence continues at coordinate 36,575 of JAPDDM010000117.1, read as the reverse complement.
AGCTTATTAGGCAATAAATGTTTGTACTTTACCCTCCTTGTGAAGGGTGTCAATGATTGTCTTCTGGACAACTGTCAGATCAGCAGTTTTCCCCACGATTGTGTAGCCTAGTGAACCAAACTGAGAGACCATTTTGAAGGCTCAGACAAACTTTGCAGGTGTTTTGAGTCGATTAGCTGATTGGCATGTCACCATATTCTAATTTGTTGAGATAGTGAATTGGTGGGTTTTTGTTAAATGTGAGCCAAAATTATCACAATTAAAAGAACCAAATCCTTAAACTACTTCAGTCTGTGTGCATTGAATTTATTTAATACACGAGTTTCACAATTTGAGTTGAATTAATGAAATAAATTAACTTTTCCACAACATTCTAATTTATTGAGATGCACCCGTATGCTCTAGAATGCATACAGAACACCAAAGTAAATGCACAGCAATCTCTGTCTGAGAAAGAGACAGCAAAAACCTTCAAAAGGTTGTTTTAACAAAAAATATAGACAGGAAGAAGAAAAAATAAAACCAACAGAGAAGACAACTAGCGAACTACTCTGCCTACGTTGTGACAAGTCTGTCATCATAACTCCCTCCACAATGCTGAGGAGAACAAGGTCTAAGGCAATCTGCATCTGTTATAATAATAATAATTTAAGCTCAAATGAGCTTTATTTGTCACATACACAATTATACAGAGTATTACCAGTAGTGAAATGTGTTCTCTGCATTTAACTCATCCAAGTGCACACACACTTGGAACAGTGGGCAGCTGAGGCTGCGGCGCCCGGGGAGCAGTTGAGGGTTCGGTGCTTTGCTCATGGGTCTCACCTCAGTCGTGGACAATTCCTGCCGGAGTCGAGATTCGAACCCACAACCTCGGGGTTACAAGTCAGACGCTCTATCCATTAGAGCCACGACTGCCCGACTGTTGTTATTAGAACAACCCATTTTATAATTAAGGGAGAAGAACTCCAGGCAGTGCGCGTTCTCGCTCGTGGCGAACAGACCCACCTATGCTCATTGGCTTATCTCCACCTATCAGCTGCGAGCCCGCCCAATGAGCGCCGCTATTGGTGGGAATGGTGTGTGTTCTATCTCGCTGAGTGTGTAACTTGTACAGGCTACCCGTAGCCTCTCTCACGGCGGGATTGAATATCATTCCCATAAAGAAGAATTTATCTGTGATGTCTCATGAAAGCTCGAATGGGAACGTCTCCGGCTACTATCGTAACCTCGGTTCCCTGAGAGCGGTAACGAGACATCACGGTGGTCGCCGTGCTCGCTGCTTGTCCAGTTAAGCGGCGTTCAGTATCAGATTCTGACCTAATTGTTGCGGGCTCAACATATATACTGCCTCTCCAGCTCGTCATTATTTGCATGCTTCGCGACAATTGGCCAGTCACTTGGACTGGCGTGAGCCAATAGGACTTCAGGAAAGTTTGGAGGGAAGGAGTGCCCATAACGGAGAATTTCTCTGTAATGTCTCGTTACCGCTCTCAGGGAGCCAAGTTAAGATAGTAACCGGAGACGTTTCCAAGCTGGTTGGGTTTGAATGATATATAACAGGCATTTGTGCTAATATCAAATGAAAATAACTAATATAAAACTAAGTAAACCGCAGTGCTGAACTTTAGGTTCGTTTGATTAGAGACTGACATAGAAAATGTGCGAGAGTTGGAAGTACTTCAGGCCTAAAGTTGGGAAGTGTCCTAAACACGCTGCTCTTCTCTTCGCTATCAGGAGAGTAATGAACAACTTTAACGTGTTTGAGTTCAACTTATGGTCTGTTTAGACGTAAAATGTCTGCTGTGAAACATTTTAACGAACTTACCGTAATGTGAGGAATGACACCCTAAACCCTCGCGGCCTTGCTCTGAGTTTGCACTTTCGTGACTAATGCCGCGAGCTGTGTCCCAATGTGGAGTGTGCAGACTGCACCACGCCTCCGAAGTGCACAAAGGACCCCCCGAAGTGCACAAGATGCTCCGCCTTCACAGAGTTCCTAATTGAGCCACCAGGGGTTCCCTATTAACGCTCTGTTGCATAGCAACGGTGCGAGAGGAGAGCTGCCATCCTGTCAAGACAGGTTCAGCCAGAATTTGTTTTTATGTTTTATGGCATAATGGAGGAGATGGTGATTAGCTGAGACCGAAGCCAGGTAAGTTACACTGGTTTGCTGCATCCTTAATTGCCAGATTACATCTTTAAATGCAAGTATTGGCTTGGCATTACTTGAATAATGTAATGATACATTTGAAAAACTACAAAATATACACACACAGCAGTTCAAATGCTGACGGATATCGTGCAAAGGTGCGATTTTATATAGTTTATTGTCTTGACAATGGTGATCATACATAGACAGGTTTGTAACCCGGATTTTTTTAGGCAGTTAAGCATACAAATAAAAGTGTGAATACAACAACAACAACAAAAAAAATAGGGAATTGTACAGTAGTGAATCTCCTTTCCACATACACAGATGCAAATTGTCCTCCAGACCTCTCTCTTTTGTTTTAGTGAAATAATTTGAGTAATTGATCCAGTTGTCTAAGAACAAAAAAGTTGTAAAAACTTTATCTGTCTGTAACTCTTTTCCTAGCTTTAATGACAAGCACGTGTACATTTTGTTTTTCAGTTTGAAATGTAATAAACACCCCTTTTTCTTCTTTATTTGTCTGTCTGTTGGCCTCTTCTAGATTAATCGCTTTATGTATTCCCCAATTGTAAGTCGCTTTGGATAAAAGCGTCTGCTAAATGACTAAATGTAAATATATTTGTAAAAAATAAATAAACCAAACTTATGAACCAAAAATGAACACTTGAACTTAAATCAGTGTGATCAAATTACATAAAATGGCAAAAAAAAAAATCTTTGTCAAAAATATTTGAATTGTAATTTATTTAGTTTGTCTCACGTCCCATTAGACGACATGAGAGGGCGGGGTTTCAGACCTATACTGGGACCAGCCACATGGGGGCGCCTTCAGTTGCCTTCCAGACCGATGGGTGGCGCTGGTGGTTCATCCGGTCACACCTGCGCCTCAGTCTGTTTTAAAGAAGAAGACATGGCGTCACGACTCTTCATACACAGTTGCAGGTGAAGATATGAAGAATTTGAGCTGCGATATCAACACAGACATGTTTTTTTGGTAAGATCGTACTGCTGTCGTTTTCGGATGTGTTTCGTTACCGCTTCCAGTGACTCCGGCTCTATTGTCACTCATTCGTGTGGATTATTGCAGACATACTTTATACTAACTGCATTAAGCAGTCAACTCCTCCCTTACGTGTTTTATTTTATTATAGCCTACAGCGTTTTTGCCGTTTGAATATCTTATTATCTTTATACTTACACTACACCAACATCATTAATCATTGTATCCCTCTGTAGTATCGTAAGAATAAACATAAATAACAGGAAAGGTTTTAACTGAACTGGATTAACATTTGAATGTATTTGACAGGTTATTTATGCATGTTATAGTTATTTGTTCTTTTTTAATTTTTCGACATTAATGTGTTTAATATCATACTTGTTGTTATATGGTGTATTGTCGAAATTACACGTTAATGCATTTTATATTATTTATATTAGAATGTTTAATTATTATTAAATATGTAGAATGTATCACAAAATAGCAATTTATTATCATACGTTTTTTTACGTACTATTTGTATTTATATTTTTCTTGAATAGTTAAAAAAACATGGTCTGAGAGTTTTTCTATTTAACATTGTGATTTTTTTTTAGGATTAAAACATTTATTTATGTATTTACAAACAAACATTCCATTCAACCTTTCAAATGATATGAGGTCAAAAAACTACATGCATACTTATTATTAGACTCTGATGTTTAAAATAGTTTTATATGAAGTATTGTACGCCACACTGCTGGAATTGACGTGTAATCTGTATGAGCTTCTCTGTTGTTTTGTCAGTCTGACTGAGTGTTGAGATGGAAACAATGGCTGTGAATCTGCTGGCCACCTCCACGCTCCCTCCGTCTCCCTGTGTGGAGGACCCTGGGTTCCCCTTGTCCTCTCTGGACAGTGAAGACTATGTGTTTGTGGAAGCGCGGCATCCCAACAAAGTGCTGGAAGGATTGAACAGCTTACGGCTCAATAATGCTTTCTGTGATGTAACTCTGTGCTGCGGAGGGCAGGAGTTTCCCTGTCACCGCATTGTACTGGCCTCCTTCAGCTCTTATTTTCAGGTAACAGTCATTGTTTCTGTCTAAAGGCTGCCTGGTAAGATTAGTTCTTGACCTAAATAATAGCCAGTGGCAAAACATTATCAGATATTTTCATGTTGTTTTCCCAAGTAATACGTTTAGGTTCATTCCAGAGAATTCGGCACAGAAAAAGGTGTTGTGTCTATGTTAAATTTAAATTAAATTTTAAATTAAGCAAGCCAGGGTTTATTTGTTTCAGGGTTTATTTGTTTAAACCCTGAAAAAAAGTGCCCGCAATATCCTTTTCTATCAGTGGATGTAATTGAAAATTGTTACCAAATATAAATAAATAAAACAAAACGCATACACCACCAGTCAAAAGTATTTGAACTGTAATATATATATTTTTTTAAGAAGTCTCTTCTGATCACCAAACCTGCATTTATTTGATCCAAAGTACAGTAAAGACAGTAAAATATATGTACACTATTTAAAATAACTGTTTTCTATTTGTATAGATTTTAAAATGTAATTTATTCCTGTGATTTCAAAGCTGAAGTTTTTGCATCATTACTCCAGTCCCATGATCCTTCAGAAATCATTCAAATATGCTGATTTTCTTCTCAAAAATATGTATTATTATTATTATGATGTTGAAAGTAGAATTTATTTCAGGTTTCTTTGATGAATAGAAAGTTCAGAAGAACAGCATTTATCTGAAATGGAAATCTTTTGTAACATTATAAATGTCTTTATTATCATTTGTGATCAATATAAAGCATCCTTGATAAATAAAATATTAATTTCTTCAAAAAAAATACTGACTAATTGTTAAAAAAGCTTTTTATTTTTAGATAAATGCTGATCTTTGGATCTTTATATTTATCAAAGAATCATGAAGAAAATTTACTCAGCTGTTTTAAATATTGATTTATAATAATAATAATAATAAATGTTTCTTGAGCAGCAAACCAGCATCATATGATTTCTGAAGGATCATGTGACACTGAAGACTGGAGTAATGATGCTGAACATTCAGCTTTACATAACAGGAATAAATTACATTTTAAATTCTATTCAAATAGAAAACAGTTACTTTAGCAAAAATATTAAAACATTGTTCTGTTTTTTGCTGTACTTTGGCTCAAATAAATGCAGGCTTGGTGAACAGAAGAGACTTCATTAAAAACAATAAACATTTTACTGTTCAAAACATTTGACTGGTAGTGTATATTAATCTAAAATGCAACAAAACCTAAAAAGCAAATCTGAATTTGAGATTTCTTCTTATATAGAAGAGTAAAGTTTAAATATCTTGTGTTATTGTATCTATTAAATAATTAATATACATTTAAACTGTTCTTCATGGATCAATAACTCTAATCAGTGCTTAAAGTTGTGGTGTTTTGCTGGTGCAGGCCATGTTCTCCACAGACCTGATGGAGTCTCGTCAGGAGCGGGTGGCCATCAATGGAGTGGAGCCCCAGATGATTGGCATGCTGGTGAGCTACGCCTACACGGCCGAGGTGGTGATCTCCAAGGCTAACGTGCAGGCGCTCCTGGCGGCCGCCAATCTGCTGGACGTGATGGCGGTGCGGGAGGCCTGCTGCAGGTTCATGGAGCGACAGATGGATGAGATGAACTGCGTGGGTATTCACTGCTTCGCCGAGGCGCACTCGTGCCGAGAGCTGGAGCGACGCAGCATGGAATACATCCAGCAGCACTTCAGCACCGTTTGCCAACAGGTGAACCCGACCAGAGGAGTGCCACACTTTACATGAGCTCTTAAAGTGCTCATGTAATTTCTGCGTATAAATATTACGCCAAATAGAAACAGAAAATCGTGCTATAGCCTACGCACTTTCATGAGATCGTGTTAGACAACAATTAGCTATTTTACAAATGGGAATAGGCTACAATGAATTCATAGCAATGTTTTACATTCAAGCTTAAAAACCCTTAAAATTTATAGTGAAAAGTTATTTTAAAAGCATCTGGAATGCAATAAAGTAATTTTAAAGCTGTTTTTAAAGCATTTGCTGCATGGATTAAAAAGATAGGCCAATAAATAATTCACATCAGTCAGACAAAATTGCATTGCAGCAAATCCTTTAATTTTCAAGGACAAAGATTTACATACTTTTTTTTTTATTATTGAATACAATTATAAAATAAAACGCAAATTGTAATCGGGCCTGTTTTAGGCTTTCCCTTATTTTTATATTTTAGATGGTGAGGTGACGGGGAAAAATGACTCGCCATCTCCTCATTGGACGCGCAGAGAGAAATATATGCATCTTAACGGATTACATAGGCTAATGAAGAGTTTTTGCTTTGAATTATTTCGTTTTAAAATAGTATTTTAAAGCTTTCTATAGATATATTTATCATATCTCTGAGCCAGTTTCGAGTTGCTGAGTTTCGGTTCATCATTGAAGCGCTCTTGTTCAAAACCGGCAGAAAGTTTTCCTATATTGTGAATGCACACAAATAAAAGTAGACCCTTTACAGTTCCAAATGATATATTACTCTTACCTTTATTATTTTAAAGGTAATTTATTTTAAGTTGTTTTTACTGTAAGAAAAAAATCCTCCATGTCCTGTAAAGCTCGCTTCAGCTCTCCACACAAAGTGTCGGATATTGCACATTTATATAGGTTAAACATTTAAACAAACACGGTGATATGCTTGAACTGTTTATAGGCCTATCTATCGATTTTATTTTAGTCGTGATGATTTGATAAGGCTAAATTAATCAAACATAGGCGATCAACTCTGATGCTGGCCGCTTGGTCGTTGCTTAAAAGAAGAAAAAAAAACATTTAACGAACAAAAAATGCTCCCAAGGTTTTTCTAAATTAACTTTTGAAGAAAAAAACAAACATAGTCTAATCACTTTTCCATTACATACAAAACTGAACTATTTTAATAGGTAGCTATAAGCTGTTTTGGGAGAAGGGAAAGACTCATATCGCTGAGAACAAAAAAAAAATAGTTTTTTTTTTTTCTTCCAGTACATCCATGATATTTCCATGTTCCGCTTTTAAGCCACAACCTACAGATCCCCCAACACAAACATAACATTCACAAACATAAAAGCAAGCATTGGCAGTGCTGCGTGCGTGATTTGGCAGGATGTGCGCAACGCGCGCATCAAATAGCCCTGCATCAGTTTAATAACTTTGATAACTTTAATTCTTACAACTGTTAAATTATTGGGCAAATGGTAAATATGTCGATCACATAGAAATAGATAGCAAAATAGCCAATGCAAACCAAATGTTATAAACATCGGAGCAACCTTATAGCCTATATTTTTTTTATTCACAACAGTTTACAGTTGCCCACAGAAAAAACAGGGGGTGCTGCAGCACCGTCAGCACCCCCTGTTCCCGCGCCCCTGGAGTATGTTTGTTACCTGCTAAAGAAGAGACTGAAAGGATTAAATCCCCAAAACTGAACGAGGCTGCGCTGAAAGCCTGGAAAAGCATCACAAAAGAAGAAAGCAAAAGTTTGGTGATGTCAATGGGTCACAGGCTTGATGCAGTTATTGAAAGCAAAGGATTTGTAACTAAATATTAAGTCTTTTTCACTATAATCAATGTTAATTATATCTGTTCCAATGCATTTGGTAACATGAAAAATGGGTGGGTTCAAGCAAAAGGTGGTATCTTCTAAGTTGATCCAGATGAAAGTACCTGTAAATAAAAGTTGAAATGTTATCTCTCATCTCATATTCATCTTTTGATGTCAAACCCAAATGTTTTCAGTCTACAGCTAAAATAAAGGAATTGACCTTACTGTGCCAATACTTTTGGAGGTCACTGTGTGTGTATATATATATATATATATGATACACTGCCATAAAAGTATACTTTTATATACTTTAATACAATGACAGCTGATCTAAATGTAATGCCACATTTGACTCATTTTCACATATCACAACAGTCATATATTATATTCAGGTGCACAATTTTTGCACCTGTATCTTGAATTTGAGGGGCTTTTTGTTTATTTTGGTGCCATTTTTGCTCTGAGCTGCTGTTATTGTTCTGTTTTCTGTTTGACACATTTCAGAATTTTTTCCTGCATAGACATATACGTTATTCCATCTTACCAGTTGTTAATTAATTACCCCTTTAATGGCTAAAAGTGGTGGAAATTATGTGTATATGTATTGATATATTAGTACACTGCGCCTGTGGCTCAGTGGTCAGAGCATTGCGTTAGCAGCGCAAAGGTTGTGGGTTTAATTCCCAAGGAACACACATACTGACAATAAATATATAGTCTGAATGCACTGGAAGTCGCTTTGAATAAAAGCGTCTGGTAAATGTAATGAAAGTTAATTATGCTATGAATTTATGCCTTTCTCTTCTGTTTTGCTTCATCAGGAGGAGTTTATGTCTCTTTGTGCCGATAAACTGACTGAGATCATGTCAAGTGACCATCTGAATGTGCCAAAAGAGGAGACGGTGTTTGAGGCGGCCGTTGTCTGGCTGGAGAAGAATCCCTCACGCAGACAGAGCTTCGAGAAGGTCAGTCATAAACCATATTAACATCTTTGTTCACGTCTTCAGGAAGAGGATTGTAGTACTTTAACGATTATGTTGCAATCACACTAGACTTTGAGATGCTAAATTTCTTCTGACAAAATGTGATGTTATACTTCACGGCATCTTTTTTTAAAACAAATGTAACAGCAAATAATGAGAAATCCAAAATGTGTAAATATGCAATCTACTCCACTTTCCTGCAATGCTACACACCTAGTTTGTGTTATTTCAATTCAGCTAAGAAGTCATGCTGTGAAGTATCAGTCTTCTGTTGGTTAGACCTCTTCAAATGATATGAATTAGCAGGTCAGAGTTCACCAAACCAAACTGTGAACATCTTCGATATGAGCTCGCATTTCCGATCTTCAACAATCATATGCATCAGTCGGTGGAACAAAAACTGTAGTGTGCCCTTTTTAAAGGGGTCATGAAATGTCTTTTCTGTTTGTTTTTCTATCGTTCTTTGGGGTCCACTTATAATGCAAAAAACATCATTTAGAAGTAATAGGCTGTTTTCTGTCCTGTTTTAACCCCCTCATCAGAACGCTCTGTTTGAATAGGCGTCGAGGATTGCAGACTCAGAATTAACAGCATACATTCATTCCTCATAGATGGACACCGCTGTGATTTAGGTTAAAAATGCATAAATAACACAATACATATCAAATGATCTGTAAGAAAAGACAAAACGATAATGATGACGTAATGAAAACAGTTACTCACACTTGTGTGGTGCGACATTACTGTCGGATCCAATATAGTCAGCACAGCATCATTATTTAGATATTTTTTTTTTTTTCAATATTTCATTATTTATTGGTGAATAATTCATGTTTACATATAAATTCTAAATAATTTAACCTTGTTTCTAAACTAATTCGCAAAATATAAGTTGTAAAATGAAGTGTAATACAACTACAACAAACAAAGAATAATCACACAATACGACCGAGTTCTTACATTTGATTAAAAGATAAATTAAATTAATGTTTTATGACACGGTCGGAAATGTTGTTGTTATTGGATCTTCATTCTTTATTATTTAAAAATAAATTCAAAAGTTCATTCGTTGGGATCAGGAAGGTAATGGAAAGACTTGCGTCTTGTTGTCTTTGGAGCATTTGTATTGTTTGGTTTCTGTGTAGACTTGTGTTCTTGTCATTTACCTACTACATGCCCAAATCGGTGGGCGGGGCTAAACAGGCAGTGAAGTAGAAGCAGGTGTTGATCTTCTTCTGCAGAGGCGGAGTTTAGCCACACTATTACATCATTGAGTAGAAAATTTCAAAAGCTGTCGTTTTGGCAGACTGCCTTCAATATAAGCTGTTTTTTAGACTAATGAGAAAGACTTGAGTTCTGAAACAATGACCTCTTATATGTCAAAAGATCAAGGGAAGTTTGGTTTCTCAGTTCATGACCCATATAATTATAAATCGTTGATATTTGGACTTTTGGCTTAACAACATGTAGTACTTTGGGTTTAAGGGTTTGTTCTTGAAACACCAAGTTAGATACTGTAAAGCATGTAAAAAAATATGGGGCAAGTTGCCAATAAAACAAGTACTTGCATTGCAGTGGTCAGAGACATAATTTGGTACATGGAGCATTGCATTTGTGTAATACAGTTCTTCTCACATCATATTAAAAGCTTGCAGTGGCAAGTACAATTTAGCTGTTATTTAACGTAGTTGATGTGCTTTATGTATGTGTGTTGATCAATGGTGATCTGTGAATAAAGACCTAAATTAAACCTATTCAGTGTCCATTATATGGCTGCACCTTTATGTGCAGCCATATCACCCTGCAGCCCAAGACTGGTTGCCCACTGAAGCTAAGCAGGGTTGAGCTGGTCAGTACCCGGATGGGAGACCTCCTGGGAAAACTAGGTTGCTGCTGGAAGAGGTGTTAGTGAGGCCAGCAGGGGGTGCTCACCCTGTGGTCTGCGTGGGTCCTAACGCCCCAGTGTAGTGATGGGGACACTATACTGTCAACAAGCACCGTCTTTCGGATGAGACGTTAAACCAAGGTCCTGACTCTCTGTGGTCATTACAAATCCCATGGCACTTCTCGTAAAGAGTTGGGTGTCCTGGCCAAATTTCCACCACTGGCCCTTGTCAATCATGGCCTCCTAATAATCCCCATCCACTTGATTGGCTCTATGACTCTCTCTCCTCTCCACCTGTAGCTGGTGTGTGGTGAGCGCTTACACTTGATTGGCTCTATGACTCTCTCTCCTCTCCATCTGTAGCTGGTGTGTGGTGAGCGCATACACTTGATTGGCTCTATGACTCTCTCTCCTCTCCACCTGTAGCTGGTGTGTGGTGAGAGCATACACTTGATTGGCTCTATGACTCTCTCTCCTCTCCATCTGTAGCTGGTGTGTGGTGAGCGCACTGGCGCCGTTGTCCTGTGGCAGCTGTCCCATCATCCAAGTGGATGCTGCACACTGGTGGTGGTTGAGGAGAGACCCCCCCCCCACATGATTGTAAAGCGCTTTGGGTGTACAACAATACACAAAAAGCGCTATATAAATGCATCATTCATTCATTCATTCATATAAAGTGTCTCTTTAAAAAAACTTGGATTAAACTGCTCGATACATATGTAATGTAATGGACGTTTCCATTTAATTTAATGTCTGTGTCATGGTTGCAGCTAGGATAAAAATATTGAAATGTTCAAAATAACATTTAGCTTATCATTGTATTGTGTTACTCCTGGTTAGACACTGTGTTAGCATGCTCCACGTATTGGTGGTTTTTTGAGTAGTGTTGTATTATGATCTCAGTCGAGCGGGTGGGTTCCTCTCACGAGCTCCAGCAGATGTCTGGGATTAGCTGCCTTTATGTGTTATGATGAACTAAGCCTGTGGAAGGTCACATGCTCCGTACAGGCTATGATTATGAAGAGAACAGTCACTTCACGAGGATGTGCGAGAAACTTAAATCTAGCCCTGATTGGATGGAGTCGGATTGCTGTGTTTACGTATCATTGTTGCTATGCAGTTATTTAAAGATTAGATGTTAATTACAGCTCTTGAGAAAAGCTCATTGCATATCTCATTGGAATGTAAAGCAATTCTGAATGTACAGGACTGATTTTAAGTTGTCTTTAGTAGCGTTTGCCAAGACAACTGTCATTTTCGCTATTACTAATAATTTGGTTTAAAGGGACGTTCACTCAAAAATGCAAATCAGTATACTTTCACTCATGTCGCTTTGATACTTTAATACTTTGAAACACTTTATAACACGCATAATGAAAGCTGAGAGATTTCTTTCCCTCCGTTGAAAGTTCATGCAACCAAAACTTTGATGCTTCAAAAAGTTAATGAACGCATCATAAAAGTAATCCAGATGTATTAAAAGGATAGTTCACCCAAAAATGAAAATTATGTAATTAATTACTCGCCCTCAAGTTGTTCCAAATCTTTAAGACCTTCGTTCATCTTCGGAACACAAATTAAGATATTTTTGATTAAATCTGATAGCTGTCCCTCCATAGACAACAATGATCCTAACTACGGTTGTACAATTAATCAAACTCGAATAACATGCGCATCTCGACAGTAAAGTCAGTTCTGTGTTTGGCGGTAAATCTCCATCACCTGTTTTCAGATGGAGCGGCAGTTCATACACAGGGCCGTAGTTCACTGACAAGATACGCAATATTGTATTCATAATCGAGGGCGATTCATCTGCGAAAGAAGAAAAGCGTTTACAAACGCGATGCTGTTCTTTGTATGTCGGAAATGTTGTGTCTAGCATGAATTTAATTAATATAAAAGGATAAAAACCGGGTGAAGTGTATAACATTTAATTTTTAGTTTCTTATTTATTTATTCTGATATTGTTTCATTTGTCACATAAGAAATGGAAAATGTATTCAAACACATTGCATTATGGGATACAGTATTCAACTTAGTAGCTATATGCTGGATTGTATCATGCACTGAAACGAATAAAGTTTTCATTTAATGTATTATAATTTGTAGACATTTTTAGTGACACATTTGTCTAATAAAAGGGATAAGTTCATAGTCACTTATTGTTCGGATTATCCAGGCTCTCCATAAAACAAACAAAACAAGCCTTACGATTTACTAAAATAACACCTATTATACTTTATATTTAATGGTAGTAGATTATTTGTTAATTTAATTTAATAATTACACTTTTCAGATTGAAACAATTGGTTCAGCAGATTGAAGTTTTCCCCCATCACTAGGTTCTGGAGCACATCAGGCTGCCCCTCATCAGTCCGTACTACATTCACGACATTATCGAGACTCTGGATGTTGTGAAGGAATCGCTGAAGTGCCAGAAGCTGATCTCTGAAGCCAAGGACTACTTACTGCTGCAGGACCGCAGAGGAGAGCTGTACAGCACCCGAGCACGACCTCGACGCGCAACAGGTAAACCCTTCCTGCTACAACTTGGACGCTGTCAGCTGGATCTGAGCCAGTCCCCTTTTAATTGTGGTTTTTTGTTTGTCATTGTTATGAGACCGATAGGATGAGCTAAATTAAGTTTGTTACCATGGACAACTGAGCGAGAATGAGAACAAATATTTAATGTGATGTACATTTACTCATTATTACCTCCCACATTCAGAATAGTCACAGAATTCATAGCTCTTTTATTTGCTCTTGACATTCTCTCAACCAACATGAAGTGAGGTGCATCATCTGGAGAAGGCGCCGTGTCTTGATGACTGTAATCATCCAGTGGCTGCTGTGTGTTTGTCTCTGTCAGTCACAGCTGAGGTGATTGTGACCGTAGGAGGAGAGGATGATAAGGTTGTACTGCGCAGCGTGGAGAGTTTCGATCCCCTCACCAGCCAGTGGAAGAGTCTGGCCTGCCTGCCCTTCGCTGTCAGCAAACACGGCTTAGTCGTGTCTGGTGAGTGTGTTAAGGATGTGACATCGTGTGACACTCAACCAGTGTTGCCAGATTGGATGGACGATTTCCAGCCCAAAATCTCACAAAAACCCACCCAAAACTTTAACTGTCATAATAATGTGATAGAATGTAAATCAAGGTTGATAAGCCATTTGTAACTCCTTATAACGAAATAATGACGACAAAATAATACATATAATGCTAGATAAATTTCCCATGGATCAAATCGGGGCAAATACATTAAAGAGAACTACCAAATATGATTAAAATATGTAAGCAAAGTCAAAACGGCAATCAAGAAATTAACCGATATCTCGAAAAACACATACATAATTTTTTATGTCAACAGTCAGAATTTAAATGCAAGAAAGTGCCCAATACAGGTGATCAGAATAAGCAACTTAATTATAGGTATTTCACACTCGTTCATGCACACACCATGACAGTCAAAACTCTATCCTTCTGTATGATAATCCGACAATAAAGAAATTGTCACTCTATAATTTTCAACAACAACAATACCCCTTCCCCTTATGCTCTTACTTTTCGTGTTGCTAAGGGGAAGGGGTAGATCTCAAAACCAAGCATAATGAAACCAAAGGGTACCCAGAACACACTCACACAGAACTTAAATAATTGATTTAAAATTACGTCTTTTGTGTACATATATATTTACAAAGTTCTGAAGTTTCGTGAACATAATATAGAATTTTGCACAATCAAAACTAACAAGTCCAGCATCTTTAAAGGATATACCGATCTGGACCGTTTAAAAGATGAAAGACAGGATCGTATAGATATAAATTGATTTTGATTAAATCATTTAACTGTGCTCTGATTCCGGTGTTGCAGTGATTTAGCCTTCGTTTCATCTCCCTCAACAGGTGTAATTCACGTTTTGGGAGTTAAAACACTCTCTTTGGAGTGTTACACTCTTTACCATAAACGCGCCCCACATGAACGGTGTGGGGAGATTTGTATATACGCAAAGAAAGAAGAACTATTATTCTCGCATTATGGTCACTTACAGTTATACATTCAAAATCAGATCAGTTATCGCTCTAAAACCCCGTCGCTCATGAATCATCACGTCTGTCTGCTGATCCCTAGTGATTGGCCAAAAGTGCTGCCGCGACATCAACATCAGCACCAGTCGCCTTTGCGTTTTATTGTTTTTGGTGTGTACCGGGACACGAGTTTAGTAACGTTGTGATGACTGATTCAGAGAGGCGGGGATGCATGCAGTATGTGGAAAATAAGTAGCATAAAAACATTGCTATATGCATACTTGGGCAATGTATTAAAGGAATAATGGAATAAAATTTGTTTGTAAACCATTTATATTAAATGTATTTAATTAATAAAATAAACCATTTAGTTATATTTTTACCATGGTATTAAGGTGCTATATGTGTGGTTTTAACTGTGGTTATCATGATATAAAT
The DNA here is from genome assembly GCA_027474115.1 of Schizopygopsis malacanthus. Classification (NCBI taxonomy): domain Eukaryota; kingdom Metazoa; phylum Chordata; class Actinopteri; order Cypriniformes; family Cyprinidae; genus Schizopygopsis; species Schizopygopsis malacanthus. Next base: position 21,496 of record JAPDDM010000117.1, on the reverse strand, counting down.
GCATGCAACTATGGAAGACCAATGGTCTAACAGTCGGAATAATTACGTTTCACATAGTGCTATTAAAAATGTGTTTTTATATCAATTGGTTATAATGATAGATGTTACTGTTTGAGATAATAATCATAAATATACCTCTGCATCCAAACACAAGCTACTGTCAAATGTGCATTTCTAAGAGACAAATAAACTAACTAGTGATCGACCGATATTGATTTTATTTAGTACCGATACCGATTATTTGTATGTTTATGTACCCGATAACCGATATGCAGAACCGATATTTATTTACTGTTATAAAGTAAATAAATAACAGAGTGAAGTAAGTCCATTCTTCACTTTGGTTTTTCCTCCTTTCAGTCATCTTAACAACAAACAAAAAACAGTTGAAAATAAATATTTTCATGTAAAATTTAATCTTCAAATTACAACAATAAAAACATACTTTTTATTTATAAAAAGCATCATCAGCAACACTGATATTAACAATAAGCAAAAGAATGTCTAACGTTTTCAAATGGAGAAAATTAGGGACAGAATTCATATCAACTTCATTTTAAACTACAGTTTTAGTAGTTTTAGTAGTTGCTGTTTAATAGATTAAAGAGTGGAGAATAATTCACTGAATAATATTCTCTGGAATATTGAAATAAGCTATAACAAACAAAACATCATATTTTATTGCATTTCTCAACTGGCATGTCTTATCACAATTATAAAAATATTTTTGTCATTCTAGATTATGAAAACTACTGACAGCGCGGTTTATCTATTTACACAGAACTATACTCAAACTGCGATCGCTTGTGGAGATAATAAATAATTAATTTCGATAGAGATGTATTTATTTAGATGTTTATTGGTGAAATAATGGTTCTACAGTAAATGTTAATATAATTTATTGTGTCTCAAACAAGTGAATCTTGTATAAAGTTACATGCGGTGGACGTGCTGGAGCTTCAAAAACAAACAAAATTTTTTTTTTTCAAAACCGATATCCGATTATGGTAAAATGCTTAAATATCGGGAAAAATATCGGTAAACCGATATATCGGTCGATCTCTAAAACTAACCTTATTTATACTGCAGCCTCCACTGCAAACTGTGCTGAAGATATGCGTCATCAATTCAGACAACACAAACATGTCACAAAAAATATTCTTACTGACCCCAAACTTTTAACCAGTTGAGTAAATGAGTTGTTTACCAAGCCTTCAAGTGCTACTGGTCAGTAATAAGCCATGTTTTTCTTGGTCTGAATTACGTTTGTGTTTATTCAGGCTCCATGCTGTATTTGGTTGGCGGTGAGTTTCCAGACGGCTCGGCCAGTAGAGAGATGTGGCGCTATGACCCGTGTTTTGACTCCTGGTCAGAGATGGCACCCATGAACGTGGCTAGATCAGAACTGGGTAAGGACTACCGAATATTTATAAACGTTTACAAAGAGCAGGTGGTTTATGCTGCGTTCCATTCAGCTCCAAAAGATGGGTTTCCAAAGAGTCAAAGTTACATTATAAAAACTTTTTAGTAAATGGTTCCAGGTAACTGGTAACTGATCTCCTCTATTTACATCTTTTGAACAATTCTCTTCAGTTTGTTTTATTGCCTGTAAAACACCTGCAGAGCTTATGGTAGCATTGCCAAATATCAGAAAATTGAATGCTGTCATGGTCAGAAATTGGTGTACTTAAGTAGGACTATCCCACATCCAACTTGGGATGGAGCGCAGCATTTCCGCCCACCCTATTGTTTCAAAGTTAAAATAAACCAGAATCTACAAGAGCATTGTGCTGTTTTTCAGGGTTGGTAATGCTGGATGGTTATGTGTTCGCTGTGGGCGGCTGGGAAGGCCGTTCTCGCCTGGACTCTGTTGAGTGTTATAATCCACAGACAAACACATGGCAGTTTATGGAATCGGTCAAGATGGCGGTCACCAGTCCGGCTGTGGTGGCACTGGATGGATTGCTCTATGTGACAGGTAACCGGTTTGCTCCAGACTCTGTTGTAGAACGTTTGATTTCAAAATATTCCAGGTTAAATACAACCGTATGTGACAGCATGTGGCCTGATGTTGTTTACCACAGAAAATAATGTCAATATAGACTATAAATATAAATGTGCTGGTTATCTCAATTATAAGCAAAATAACATTCTTAACTGAATACATTAAATGATTTGACAACAAGAACAATCATTATATTTCTCTTAACTCATTTTGGGATGCTTATTAGAAAAATAGTGCCTGTTTTACGTCACACTTTCTTGCAAAATATTAACGTTTTGCAGATTTTTTTTTTTCTTTCAGCAGTAATTTGTAAGGTGAAAAAAAGTCTTGTATTTTCCCTTTATCACCAGAAAAACTACACAAAGACAAGATTCCTAGTTATACATTCTAAATACTTGTTTTTGTTATTGAAACGAAAACCTTTGGCATTAGATAGTCTTTGTTTTTGATAAGTGCATTAAATCTGATGCATATAGTATATATAAGTTGAAAAATGTCATTCTTATTTTGTGAAAATACATTATTATATACGTTTTTACTGATATTTTGGAACTCCTCTCATTAGGAAATATTTGGTAATTTTTTTTTTAAGGGCTATGTAATATTCCCTTTTGATACCACAGGCGGTGCTGTTTTAGAAGATGGCGATGGCACAAACTTGGCGCAAGCGTACAACCCTAAAACATGCGTGTGGACCGAGGTGGCGCCCATGCAGATCGCCCGCTCTGGATCTGCTGCCTGCATCCTGAAGGGCAAGATATACGTCATAGGTGAATATGGAGGCTTATATTTCATTATCAGTTTGAGCTTTATCCTGTAGAGCAGTGGATCACAGTTGTTCCTCTCTAGGCGGCTGGCATGCTTCCACCGAGAACACGGATAAGGTGGAGTGCTACGACCCCAGAACCAACAAGTGGACTATGTGTGCACCCATGAAGGAGAGACGCTATCGACCCGGCGTGGCGGTGGTGGACGGAAAGATTTACGTTTTAGGAGGAGAGGAGGGATGGGACAGGTGAGAGACACTAGGGCCCTATTAATACAAATTCTGTTATATATTTGCATAATGCCCATCTGCTGGCTGCTTTGGCCCGTCCTCAAAGAACTTCACTAGGCCGTCACATTTCCAACACATTTTTACATCAAAACCATCATAATTTAGAAGTAATAGGCTATTTTCTGTTCTGCGTTTAACCCCCTCATCAGAATGCTCTGTTTGAATATGTGTGATGATGGATTGTAGACTCAGAAGTAAACGCCCACTGGTGTGATTGGCTAATAGTTATGTTTGTTTGACAGTCTACATCCGTCATAGATGGACGCTGCTGTGATTTAGGTCAAAAACGCCTAAATACTCAGTACATATCAAATGATCTGTTTAACAGACAAGGAAATAGTGACCATGTAATAAAAACAGTTACTCTTACTTGTGTTGCGACATCACTGTCGAATCCAATATAGTCGGCACAGCATCGTCTTTTAGTTTCAGTCTTTCTGGAAATCCCACGTCGAATTGTGCCTCGTTTGTAAACGAATCCATGGTAAAATGAAGTGAACAAAGAACTGCTTTCTTACTGACGCTGTCTGGATCTTCATTAAAAATAAAGTTCATCCACTCTTTCTTCGTGTTGGGATCAGAAGGAAGGCATTGCAAAGACTGTTTTTCAAAAATCTTGTTGTCTTCAGAGCATCTTTATCATTTAATTTCTGTGTAGACCTGCGTTTGCTGCTCAGTGGGCGGGGCTATATAGGCAGTGATGTAGCAGGCGTTGATCTTCTGCAGAGACCGTGTTTATCCACATTATAACATCATAAAGTGGCATATTCCACAAGCTGTTGTTTTGGCAGACTGCCTTCAGTATAAGCGGTTTATAGATTCACAAGAATGTTTTGAGTTTTAAAGTCCATGATAATAATATATTCAAAAAGTATGGCTAATTGAATTTGAACTGGATTTTTGACTTTCATGAGCTGTAAGCTCTAATCAAAAATAAAACAAAAAAATTGAAATGTTTTACTTTACATGTAATGAATCTTTTATTTATTTTTGTATTATTTTTTATTATTATTGAGTAATGGTGTCCTATGAAATGTTTTATTTTCTCATAAAATCTGTTGTAATCAAATTAAATGAACTTTCTTTTTTTTCTTTTGGTGCTGCAGTTTAAAACATGGACACACTCATTCACACGTAGAACATGCAGACTTCATCATCTTTTTGTAGTTTTATATTCACAGACACTAGTAGTCCATATTGCGATTTGATTAACGTTACAGCCATTTGTTTTATTTATTCTCATTTGCCAAATTCTGTGACGTTCCACTGTGTTTTATATTGACTGGATTCTGTTTTCTACATTGTGGAAGTCATAAGAACTTTACTACTCCGTCTGAGGCCTGCTAGCTATGTCCGCTGTCTTTTAAGTGTTTCTGACCGAACTGACTTCCCCTGCAGGTATCATGACACTATAGAGCGGTACTGTGAGGAGTCGGACAGCTGGGAGATCATCGGAGAAATGCCCACCAGCCGCAGCTGGCTGAGCTGTGTCTCTCTGCAGCTCCGGAAGGACTCTCACGCGGGTAGCCACCCCGGCACTGCCTTGGAGACGGAGTTTGCCGTGGACTGAGCGCACCGGGGCTCCACCTGCATCACTGCCGGCCGGCACGGAAGGCCAGGGGGCAGCTTTCAGAGAGCCCCGCTCCACCAGAGCTTTTTAAGGAATGTAAAAGGTCCGACCCAAATGCTGGAGGGTCTTCAGAAAATACTTGTCATAAGCTATGCTTTCTCCAGTCTGCCACGGTGTGAGGCTGGATGGATTGATGATTGTGAGTCTGTGTGTTGTGTGTGATGATATCTGTGGTGATTGTGAGTCTGTGTGTGTGTTATGATATCTGTGGTGATCGTGAGTCTGTGTGTGTGTGTGTGTGTGTGTGTGTGTGAGCCGCAGTCTCCGCTGTATCAGTTCAATGTGATGTGAAAGTGACGTACAGGGTTCCTGAGCACCTCATGATTGTGACTTGTAAGTACTTATGTTTTCTAACAGTGTTGAAGTGAAATGTTTTATATGGTGATTTTGTTGTTGTTGTATTTATTAGAAGTTGTTTGTTGTATTGAGAGATGTATGGAGTTACTAGCACAGATACACTGTAACATGACTTTCTTTAAAGGGATAGTTCACCCAAAAATGAAAATTGTCATTATTTACTCACCCTCAAGTCGTGTATGAGTCTGTTTTTTTAACACGATGGTAACCAGTTTCTGGTCCTCATTGGCTTCCATAGTATGGAGAAAAAAATAAATATCATGGAAGACAATGAGGACCAGAATCTGTTTGGTTACTGACATTATTCAAATGATCATCTTTTGTCTTTAACGTATAAATTATATTGATAAAGGTTTGGAATAACTTGAGGGTGAGTAAATTACAATCTTTTTTTAGGATGAACTATCTCTTTAAAACTGTAATCAGTCTTTATATTGTGCACAGTATGTATACCAAAATAACCTTCTACATTTGCCAAAATGTTTAGCATACAGCTGGGCACGGTGCGCTGGGTACTGTATCCCACAATGCAATGTGTTCAGCCTGATCGTCCACAATATGAAGAATGAACCTGAATTACAGCTGCAGTTTTACCATCTTTCCTTGACTCATTATTTGTTTGCGTTTCTTGAAGACTTCTTTAGTTAAGACGGAGTTAAAAAGGAATAATATAGTGCATATGTATACAATATGTGAAGCAGATTGCTGAATGTATGGTTCTTATTACTATCTGAAATCAGACTGGATTCTCATGTATAAAACTCAAAATAATATTCGTGATTTGATCTCTATACTGATACATTCTTTCTACATACATAACCGTTCAGGTCAGTACAATTCTTTTTTTTTAAAGAAATTCATGCAGCAAGGATGCATTGAATTGACTAAAAGTGACAGTAACGTCAAAAACTTTAAATACAGCTTTTTTTAACTTAGAATCCTGAAAAAAAAAAAAAAATCCACAATAAAAATGAAGCATAACTGTTTTCAACATTGCAAATATTTAGAAATGTTTCTCGAACAGCAATGATTTCTGAAGAATCATGTGACACTGGAGTAATGATGTTGAAAATTCAGCTTTAACATGAAAACTTCAATTACATTTTAAAATAGAAAGTCAAAATTATAACACTTTACAGATTTATTGTATGTATCAAATAAATGCAGCCTAGGAGATTTTTCAAAAATTACTCAACCCAGCATCTTTAACAATAGAGTACAATCACTAGTCAAGTACATAATTATAGTATAATTACTGTATACAAGTAGGATGCAGCACATACGTATCCTGGAGTTTGCATTTTATTACAAGTCTGTACAATGATCGCTAATATATATATATATTTCTTATTTTGAATTAAGTGTTTGACATGAGAGAACATATATATATATATATATCTTCATAACATTTAAAATAAGTTATATATATAACATTTAAAATAAGTTATATATATATAACTTATTTTAAATGTTCTACCATGTTGAACAAACTTAATTCTCAGTTTAAAAAAAATATATATATTTTTTATAGTTACTATATTTGTCTTTCCTTAATATAAATGTACATGTGCTCGTCCAATGGCAAAATCAGAAAGTGACAAGTAAACACTTTAAAAATGAAGATGCGTAAAACAAAACATTAATACCAAATTAAAATGTATGTGGTAATTGACAAACGAGGAAAAATCAAAACAGCAGATGTGCGGAAAAGTTCTCAGACCAGCAGTCTCTCGATGGCCATCTGCACCGACTGAATCTGAGGCTTGAGCTGAGAGCCTTCCTTGATGGTGACCGAGGTGGCGATGACGGGCCGGGACACCCCGCACGCGCGGCCCAAGGCCTGCTTGGAGCGCACAAACACGTACGGGACGTTCTTGTCCTCACACAGCAGAGGCAGATGAAGGATGATCTCCAGAGGCTCAGCATCGGCAGCCATCACGATGAACTCCGCAATGCCACGGTTCAGGGTTTTAGTGGCTGGAACAAATTCACAAGAAAAGAGTCACATCCCGTGCAGCCAGACTTCTGATCGTTTCTAGTATGTGTATCTACCTTCATTGGCCCCTTTTCTCAGTTGTTTGTAATTGGCCGCTTGCTGTACCAGGTCTAGGATGGTCTTGGCGAGAGTGGCATCAGCCAGAGGATACGCTTTAGGATTCACGTCTGCTTCAGCCTGGAAGAGACCAGCATATATGAAGTTAAAGACAACAACACACAATAAGCATGGGTTATTAAACTAGACCTATAACTTACTATATAACAATTAACTATGCGTCACAGCAGCTCTGTTTGCTACAATTAACGTTAGCTAATTTGCATGAAAACGATGACTACACAAACATATGAGGTCCTACATTAATATCTTATAAACAAACATGGTTCTAAACAAACCAGCGGCTGCCGTAAACCATGTTGCATGTGTCGCACGTGGGTTGTGTACGCAGTTACAGCAATGAAATACATAAAAAACACCACGTGACATTTTAAACCACGAAAACTACTTTTAACCAACACGATGTTTTAACTACGAGTGTATAATAATCTCATAAAAAACAACCATACAAAAGAAAACAGCAGCACGTGTTGAACCGATAGACACAGACACGCACTGCACACATTCTGTCATAATCGACATCTAACCGCTAGATTAAAACTGTGACTATGAAACACATATTTACCATTTCTGCGAGCTGTGATTTCGATGTCTGTAATAACGAAGAGGTCCTCTCGGCGTGTGCTTCACGGAGGACAAGCGGACCGCTGCGGAGTTTAAACGGATCTCGAATCGAACAGTGAACGTTCTGCGCGTGCTGCTGCTGGCGCTTCGACGGACGTCATCAAAACGAGACCGCGAGAAAGTTGTTACCATGGAAATATCATCTTAGAAATAGGAATACAGAAGTTTCTTATACGCTTATTCATATACCGTATCAACTAAATTATTATTTACACAAATTTAAAAAAGGAACAAATGTAAATTGTATTTTTTTTGTAATGAATATGAGGAAAACTGCATTGCACTTATTTTGGCACTGTACAGTTACACTGGTGTAAGGTCCAAACGTGTATTTATCTTTAAATAATCATTTTAAATAAATGTAAATAAATACATTTATGTTCTTTCTTTCTTCACTCCTATGGAAAATGTTCTTCTCGGCTTTACTGGCTATCCTGACCAAGAGGAACAGTACTTTTACTTAATTCATTTACTTATTCTATTGACCAAATTTCACTTTCATAAGTGTAAATATACCAATAAAACACAATGTTATGGTTTTGTTGACTGAAATATGTATGTATATATTGACAGTATCAGAGACTGAGAATGAGAAAGCTGTAAGAACTTTGAAAGTTTGTGAACTTTACAATATATTTAATTGATTTATATATATATATACGTACAAGTGTATGTATGTATATCTTGTATTTTTGTTTTGAAGTTTTATACTCCCCCTGGCAACTGTTTTGTTTGTTGTATTTTGTCCTTCTATCTTTTTCTTTTATTATTTTAATGTTTTTTTCTTGATAACATATTGTATGTTATTGTCCCTTGAATAAAACAAGAAAAAGAGTTCAAAATTTGCTTTAAGGTCTCTTTAAAAAAAATGAAGATTGCATTAACTTTAAAAAAAATATATATTTTACTGAATAAATAATACACGTTGGTTCAAATACAGTTAAAACAACATACAATGTATTCAAACCTAAAATTGAAAAAAAAAAAAAATAACAAATAAAAGAGAAAACAATACTACAGAATTGGGTACAAAAATGTCAAATAAATACTTACGCATAGCTATATTAGTCTGTACTTTCTGTACACCTTTCAGTCAAAATAACTAAGTGTGTGTTTTTTGTTGTTGTTGTTGTTGTAAACGTTCCTTTATGAGTGTTAAATCTGGGAAAATAGTATAAGTAAATTAAAAATATAATTATTTTTCGTCCTCTTAAGAACATTCAGAGGCCAAAAAGTACATTTTCCCACAAAGCAGTTTAAATATTTTCATTGATGTATTTCTGTATCTAGATCTAGATTTGATAACATATACTGACACTTCTCGCTCTTTCCTAGAGCACGCCTTGACTATTTGATTGCATCTCATTAATATTAAACAGCTCGTCGTTCCGGTGTGTCCATATATGGTGCGGCGTCGAGGCGCAGTGGATTGTGGGTAGATATTCGGATCGGCCATAGCTGTCTTTCCCAGCGACTGAAGGAGAGAAGCGGAGCAATGGCGGGGTTCAGAGGTTTCTCTCATCTCTCCGTGAGTCCTCTTTCTCTCAGTCTGCACTGCTTTCACCTCTCTATTCACATGTCGTGTTTCAAATACAGACGAGCTTTAGGGTCACTAGAAGCTTCTCGTCGTGGAGCTGCAGGCTAATGTTGCTAGTGTCATTTATGAGCCGGTGTTTGACACGGCGCTGCTGTAAACTCCCCTGGACGCTGGACAACCTCTAAAAAAAGCCAGTCATTTAAATGGACCCCAGAGGCTTCCGTTCTGGGGAGTCCCGATGGCTCTTCTGGTGGTGGTTGTTTGTAAATCCCCTGTCTTGGTGTGTTTCTGTGATGAAGGTCATGACACAGTGGTACAGTACTTCCAGTGACAGACCTCACGGACACATGTGACCCTTTGAACCCGGTCTCTGTGTGATCTGAGAGCCTGGTTGTCCAGAATGAGACGCTCAGATCAAACACAGCACGGTTTCCATGTCATTGAAAAACCGGTGAATGTCACAGAGATTTAAAGTCGTCATTTCCAGGTTTGGGGAAGTCTACATTGATAAGTAAATAAAGTAATAATTAATTGATAAAAAGTAAAAGTTTGGGTGCTTATATAATCAATTTAAAGAATTTTACTGGTTTTACAATTATTATTTTTGAGGGCAGTCTAAAATAATTTTCTAAATCTTTATCCAATCATCCCTTATGACTAAAACAATTTATTGATGGGACACTTCCGTTTACACTGTAAACAATCCGCAAAAGGTTCGCTCCATGACCGCAATGCAATTATCAGCAGTTTCAAAAACTGGGTTCTATGAGGTGACATTATTTTACTCACCCTTCAAGCATTAAGAGGGAATTTAAAAGTGTAAAAGCATTAACAAATTACTTTCGACATACCATGAATAACTCCTAAAGATCCTCCTTGTATCCTCAATATTACAGATGTGTTAAAGGGGTCATATGATGTGATTTCAAGTTTAACTTTTTACTGTTCGTGCATAGATAAGATCCCTGACGTTACAAAGACTAAAGTCTCAAAACCACTCGATCACACCCTCCTAAAACGGCTCATTCAAACACGCCCCCACACGTCTAGGTCACGGTGTGGGAATATTTGCATGACACCGCCCAAACAAATACGCAATGAGAGAGGGCGGGACTTTTTCTCACTGTAGTATTGTTGCTGCCGCCATGTCCTGGAGACGCTTTGTTTCGTTGTGAAAGCGAAAGTACTTTGTTTGGGCTTCCAAAAGAGGACACCACTAGACATCAGTGGTTAAGCTGTATTTACTACACTGTTCCAGAACAGATCAACCCAAATATTTGAGTGTGTGCAGCGCATTTTACGGAGGACTGTTTCCTGAACCTGGGAGAAAGTAGCCTACAATGTGAACACTATAAAGTGAGGCAATTCCAACATCTGGTGCATCTGTCTCACAGCCTTTAAGTACGTTTCGATATTTAAAGAATTTGCCTCTGAGGATTCAAACGAGAATTTTGAGCAGTGTAGGGTAGCGCTTGTTTGGCGTTTCTACAAACACAAATGCAGACATGGTGTTATATTTACGCGGCAAAATGCGTAAAAAGACTGTACGAATCATAATCAGTATTTATGTCCCCACTGGATGCAACAAATGCCTTGTTTAGTGGGTTTTATTATTTTAGTTTCGTCTCACCGTTTCGGCCAATCACAACACACTGGATAGCTGGCCAATCAGAGCACACCCTACTTCTAAGAACAATGAGCTTTGTAAAAATTGGCGTGTTTCAGAAAGGAGGAGCAACAATAATGTGCAGTATGTGTAAAATAATGTGTTTTTTGAACCTCGTAAACACATTGCATTACACCAAATACACCAAATAATGTTATTTTTAGCAACATCGTGTGACCCCTTTAACTTAAGTATTTTATAGTAATATAGCAATTATATTTTACAGCATCCGTGTGACAAACCTGGAAAGAGACATGAGGATTTGAGGAGAAAAAATAAAATGATTTGTTGCAGTGTTTTTGAGGGGAACTTCCCCAAACCAGAAGTGCCTGCCATCATTTAAAACACTGTAGGCTCATTAGGAAAGAGGTGGATATATTTTACAGAAATATCTAGGTGTGATAAACTGCACAACAGGATACGATTCAAAATAAGAATTGAAGCTACAGTAAGCCTTCAAACCTCAAATATACAGTAGAAGTATAGTGAAGGGTCTATCTTTAACATTACAGAGGTCATCTGTTGATGAAACACCTCACCATCACCCGCAATGCCTGTGTTTACCATCGAACATGAACCATTAACAGTAATTCAAAGTATCAAATACTTACAAAAATTTTGAAAAAAAAAAAACTTAACATACAAATAACATGAGAACAATGTACCTTCATTCTTGGAGTTACAAATAGCATGAGAGCTTTATCTTCAATGTTAGAGTTTTTTTTCGTCACACCATAGGACACATTGATTCATCAACTACAACCCAAATACAGTACACACCTCTCTGAGAGTTGCAACCTCGATGGAATACAAAACCGGGTTATGCAAACTTCAAGGAAGGCACAGTTGCTTACTGGCTATTTTACATCTGGTTTATCCTTACAATTAGTTGCACAACCTCTGCTTAGCAAGGTTCATGTGCAGGATGACTGAGTTATTCACTGCAGTTTAATACTTATAGTGAGGGGCTTATTCAAGTCACTAATATGAGCAATAGTAACCGTGATGCTTGCCATAGCAAGTCTTAAGGTCCTTGCACACAGAGTCCGAAATTACTGTATGCGTTTTTCGTACTTATCGTATTTGTCATCCTTTCCTATCAAAATGCTTGCTACGGATGCGAAAACGCAGAAAATCAAACATGGTCCGATTTATTTGTATTATTTTATGACAGACGAAAGTTTCGGAGGCAGTGTGTAAACATGATTGACACAGCACAAGGTCGTATCTATTTTTCCACATGCGAAAATGTTGTACTCCGTGTGCGATGGCCTTAATCTTAAGACCCTGTTTACTCACGTAGAGTGTTTTTCACAGAGACGATGTTATGCCACCGCCAGGAGGAGCGAGGCATTGACTGAACCTCTGGTCACCCGAAAACCTGCAGCAGCACTAGCCCTCGCTCCCCAGGACGTGCAGGTAAAGGGAATGGATGTATAATGTTATGCTTTCAGTTCAAACCACTGCTTAAACCCACTACTTTTACTTACTTAATACCGTTTTCTGTAGGTGTCCAAGCTTCCCAACGGTCTTCTCATCGCCTCTCTGGAGAACTACTCCCCCGTCTCTAAAATCGGTGTGTTTGTGAAAGCCGGCAGCCGCTATGAGACTGCAGCAAACCTGGGCGTCACTCACATCCTGCGATTGGCAAGCAATCTGGTATGTTCAGGGCAATTAGAAGTAGTTTTAATGAACATGTAATCAAACAAGTTCATTACGTGTTATCTGAATTTGCTCGGTTGAAAGTTTAGTGTGAGTTGATCATACATGCAGATGATTTTTGGGTAGTTTTGTAGGGTTCATATTAATGGATGTGTTTCAGACCACTAAAGGTGCGTCAGCATTCAGGATCTGTCGGGGTCTGGAGGCAGTGGGTGCCAGTTTGAGGTCAGTTTCACATAACTACTTTGAAACACATTATGTATTGCCCTCTTAATCATTTGTCAACATCATTTTTTTTTTTTAGTGTGACGTCATCGAGGGAACACATGGTCTATTCTCTGGACTGTCTACGGGATGATTTGTGAGTAACTCTGTAGAAAAGAGACCCGGTCACTTTAGTTTGGAGAAAAATTCTCACTATTAACTATGACTTTTGTCCTAATTACTGCTTATTAATAGTTAGTAGTTAAGTTTAGGAATGGGCTTAGGGATCTAAAATATGGTCATGCAGAATAACCTACTATTAACGTGCTGTATAAGTACTAATAAACAGCCAATATGCTAGTAATATGCATGCTAATAAGCAACTAGTTAATAGTGAGAATTGGTCTTTAAAATGAAGTGTTACCTAAGACACGATGTACATAAAACACTCTACAGTTAAACAGTTTTGGTCTGTAATTTATAATAATTCATACCTTTTTTTCAACTAGAATGCTTTAAATTAATCAAAAGTAACAGCAAATGCTTTCCCATTGTTACAAAATATTTCTATTTCAAATAAATGCTTTATAATTTTATATTGATCAAAGAATCAGCAAAAAGATTAAGCAGTAAAAACAGTTTTTTGCATTGATAATAGTAAGAAATGTTTGTTTGGCAGCAAATTAGCATATCAGAATGATTTCTGATGGATCATGTGACACTGAAGATTACAAAATATCTGCATGGAACATGATTTTTGGCATAAAAGTAAAATCTATAATTTTGACCCATACACACCATACACAAACATTTTTGGCTATTGCTACAAATATACCCCAGCGACTGGTTTTGTGGTCCAATGTCACATTAAAATGAAAAATCGCTATTTGAATTATTCCGATTTGAAAATGAAATGGGAATTGTGTGCATTATGAATGTGTTTCCTGTGCAGTGACGGCGTCGTAGAGTACCTGGTCAATGTGAGCACTGCTCCTGACTTCAGACCCTGGGAGCTGCCTGACCTCTCGCCGAGGGTCAAGATAGACAAGGCCGTGGCGGACCTGAGTCCACAGATTGGTACATTACACCCATTCATATAAATGAATGTGAAGACTCGGCTCATGCAGCATCTGGTGCTGATGAGATGTTTTGTCTCTCACAGGTGTTCTGGAGAAGCTGCATGAAGCTGCATATAAGAACGCTTTATCCAACTCTCTGTACTGTCCAGACCACATGGTGGGGAAGTTTAGTGTTGATCTTGTAAGTGACTGACAGCAGCTTCTGATCATTTCACAATTCTGTCTCATAATGATACCTTATTTAAGCTGAGCCATATGCAAACACACGTCTCTTTCTGTTTTCACATTCTAGCTGCAGCAGTTCTTTGCCGATAATTACACCAGTGCAAGAATGGCCCTCGTTGGATTAGGTAAGTCTTTCTTATAGAGTGCTGCAATGATCACGTCATTTTGAAGGCCAACCTGGAAGTTTGCATCGCCCTCGTTACCTCAGCATAAACCCAATAGGATTGTTCCATTGGCCTTTAGATGATTGTAGAATGTAAGCTCCGTGACCAGCAAACGTTTATGATTCTTACATGTTTTGTTCAACGTGAAAATCTTCAAAAATGAACACAGATTTTATTAAAGTTTGAAGCTTCAGTAAAATTGGCAGAAATGAAAAGCTAAACGTAGGCTTGAAACAAACTACACCATGACTGAATGACTTCAACTTCACCATCACTAAGCTTTAACAACTCTTTCAGTCTTGAGTTAAAAATAATAATAATAATAATTCCCTTGAAATTGCATTAGAATAGTTTGCAAGAGCACAACTATAGACAACAAGGCTATGAAAGCCGACTAATGAGTAGATGAGTTTGCCTGTTTGGTCATTACCGGTATGTTTTATGAAATGCAAAAAATATTTTGATCTTGTGTTCAGCACAGATCTTGTTTCAGGCATTTAACCAAAGAGCCATTAAAAAAAAAAAAAATATCAGTTTACATCTGGGGTGGGCTGAGCAAGATATGAAGAATTTATGGTATATTTGTGAGGATTTAGTTGGCCTTCTAAAAATGAAACACTGTTTTGATAGTGATTTGAAGTCACTTTTACTTTGGCAAGTTAACTTTCCAAATAATTGTACCAGTGAAGCTTTACAGTGAGTGAATCTGATGTCCAGGTCACATTGCACTCCAAAAAGTTATTCAATTAAATAAGTAAATCAATTTGATTTTTATGAATATATGTGCAAGATCCTAAAACATATTTTTGGAGTTTTATTCTTTTTAACTAGATTTTCACTTAATTTTATGTCTTGCATCACGTGTCTTAAATCTACTTGGTCAGGATTTGGTTGGTTTGGTTGCTCTACTTGAAATAAAAAATAGCCTTTCATGTAGTTTAATGTAGCTGTCTTACCCAGGACTGTCTGCGACGAGTGAATGTGACTGTCTCCTGTTAGACATGTGATCATGTTGAATCTCTGTGTTTGTGAAGGCATCAGTCATGCTGCTCTGAAGAAGGTTGGCGAGCAGTTCTTCGGTACACATGCAGGGACAGGTGCACCAGGGGCTAAAGCCGTTTACCGCGGCGGTGAGTACACCGACACTGCATGACACGTACAGGGAGATGAAATGTCTGAGCTGTGTCTGTAATGAAGGTAAAACTTTATACAAATTATTAGTTTTTAGTTCAATATAAAAATAAAGAAATATGTCATGAGGAGCCATGCATTATAGTGATTGTACCATGGGCTTAAAATATATATACTTTAGAATTTGACCTGGCAGTACTTTGTGAGATTGACTGAATTGGTGATTATATAGAAATGATGTTTGTGTGCAGGTGAGCTGCGTGTGCAGAGCGGTGCAGGTCTGGTGCATGCTCTGCTGGCGTGTGAAGGAGCCGCGGGGGGCTCTGCGGAGGCCAACGCCTTCAGCGTGCTGCAGAGGCTTCTGGGTGCTGGACCACACATTAAGAGAGGATCCAACATCACCAGCAAACTCAGCCAAGGCATCGCCAAAGCCACCGCACAGCCGTTTGATGTGAGTACACGTCATCTGTGATCACTTTCCTCAGAGTACGGATGTTTAGATCTCACTACAGCTTAGATGTTTCTGTTTGATCTTCCTCACAGGCCACGGCTTTCAGTGCTACTTACTCTGACTCCGGCCTCTTCGGAGTGTATGTCATCTCACAAGCAGACTCAGCCCGCGAGGTGAGTGTTCAGAGAGCAGGGATAGTTGTTTGATCAAGGAATTGATCACTCAATTTCAATTCTGATTTTGTTCTAATCCTGTGTGGCATTATATAAGCTCTTTTTCATACAGTGGCTGTGGTTTTTATTTGTGGGTGAACTGTTCCATTAATGATGACATTGGAGTGAGTGAGTGACATTTGCATTGATCTCTGCGTGCAGGTGATCAATGCAGCCATGGCACAGGTGACGGCTGTAGCTGAAGGAAGACTTACTGCAGATGACCTCACCAGAGCCAAGTGAGTCTATCACCACCAGCCAGTCAGCAGAGTAAAAGAAACGCTTTTAACGCCCATAATTCATTCCTATATAGTGCTCACATAGTTCACATCCTATAGAAGTGCTTTTTGAACTAATCAGGAAGTATTTCTATAAAACTGTAGGCAACAGTAGACATTCAGAAATACTGTAAGCAAGTTTGTGCTGCTTTATATTTGGAGTAATGTGCTTTAAAGAGCCCCTATTATGGGTAATGAAAGGTTCGTATTTTGGTTTTGGGAGTCCCCAATAACAGGTTGACGTGCATGCAAGGTCAAAAAACACTTTAATTGTCTTATAATATGCATTTATTTTTACCTTATTTACTCAATCGACTCCCAAACGATTCATTTTTCCAAACCCCTCCTTTTCGGGATGCTAATCTGTGGTGATTGGTTCGATTGGTCTCATTTTTTTTTCATCTCGCATGTGATGCCTAATGCCTGCACTGCAGTGCAGCTTTGTGTACATAGACTCTTAAAAGAAAATGGACACAGTGTCCGTGGCATCACCTGTAGTTTTTCCGAAGAGCACTATGGCAATATGCTAATGTTTCATGTTGTCGTCAACACGAAACCGCTTGGGATTCATTTAAAAAAATTACTCGTTTCAATGATTCAGAGTCGACTCTTTTTTTGAGAGACAATAACTTTATACTAGTGGTGGGCATAGATTAATTTTTTTAATCTAGATTAATCTTGGAATTAATCTAGATTAAAATGGCTCATTTGAATTCTGCCGAAGGCATTCAGAATATGTGTGCTACCCAAATAATGACTAAAAGTAAGTCTTTGAGAACGGGTTTCTCAAGCCAGGTGGCGCATTAGACCAGGGGCTCATCTCCTGTTTCCAAAATGCATCACAAACTTGAATCTCTTCCCGTCCCAATCCCACGAAAAAAACTGGAGGAAAATCCCGTTCCACTCCCGGAGAATGACTCCCATTCCCTCCACTCCCGTGTGTTGTTTGTTTCTTTTTTTTTTTGCCGATAACTGTCAATTACAGTAAAAATATAGTACAGATCACAGCGTGCCCACCTTATTAGTTGAAAACCCAAAATGTCGTTTTTTGTTATTATATTGAACTGAAAGCCATCTTATGCACAGTGTTGCACAGATTAAATTTCATGTAAATCATCCATGCTAACACACACGTTTTCTATTTTTATTTTTTAGACATTTCACTCTCTATAGATATATTTTTCAAAGACGGAGTTTCGAAGTTTCTCGCTCAAGTTCACATGAGACCTAAAGCGCATCTTGTTTGCTTAAAAGCGCAACGTTTCGTTGTTATTCTGAGTGCACACAAATAAACGTAGAGTCTTTACAGATTCGAAAGATGTATTAGGCTACTTTATCTGTATGACCAAGAATGACGGAGATTTTAGGAGCAAGTGAGCGCACCGGAGCCTGTCCTGCAGCAAACGCGCTTCCACACAAACACTTCAATAGCGCACATTTCTCTAGGTTAACATCATATTGAGCGGCCATGTAAAGTTGCTACTACATACATCTTTCAGATGAAAAGCCATATTTGAGGTTGATGAATGATAGGTGAGCGTTTGGATGTCCTGCCCGATTGTATTACCACATAGACCAGCCGTTAACAATCTGTCCATCACGGACTGCGAGCCTCTAGTTCGAAGACTCGTTCTCGCCCCCTACAGTGCAGTTCGGCTAGATATACATCCGCGCTAAAATATCAGGGTGAAAGTCATCATAGCTTGCGTAGTATAGATCCAGCTCCCAACCCAACTTTGAGAATAGATTAACGGCGATATTTTTTTTATCGCCCGATAACAGTCTCACGTTAACGCAGCACGTTAACGCCGATAACGGCCCACCACTACTTTATACACGTTCAGATTTAAAACTTTTCAGGAAGTTTTCATTCACTTAGAGCTGTGTTACACACTGCATTAAAGGTCATTTTCAAAAATCCACAATAGGGCCACTTTAAGAAAGTAAATGGTCATGTTTGTTGTTTCCATCAGTTGAATGAAGGACCTGGTGTTGTGTTCTCAGGACCCAGCTGAAGACTGATTATCTGATGTCTTTGGAGAGTTCAGAAGGTCTGCTGGAGGAGCTGGGAGTTCAGGTTTTGAGCAGCGGCGCCTACAGCTCACCACAGTCTGTGATGCAGAACATCGACTCGCTGACCTCAAGTGATGTTGTCAAAGTAAGTCATTTATGTCAATCATAAGTTATCACTCAAAATCACTTTCCAGAACATTCTCATTCACCGTTCCTGGCTGGTGGAAGGATCTTCCCAGCCCTATTGCTGGATCCTTGTCAACCTTCCAGCAACAACTGAAAACTCATCTCTTTCAACACTACTTGACTTCATCCTAATCTTAAACAAAATAATAATAATCTTTCTCTCCTTCTCTTGCTAGCTTGTATTTATTTGAACAATGCCTGAAACTTGGTGTTACGAGCACGTCTGTTTGCCTCTTTAAGATTAATCGCTTTATGTACTCCCCAATTGTAAGTTGCTTTGGATAAAAGCGTCTGCTAAATGACTAAATGTAGAAGAAAGCTCTTATACTCAGCAAGGCTGCATTTGATGGAATATGTGACCCTGGATCACAAATAGTTGTATCTCAGCCAAATATTGTCCTATCATAACAAACCATACATCAATGGAAAGCTTATCTGTTCAGCTTTCATATGATTCAGGATCAGGGCTCGAATTAAGGGGGGATCCGGGGGGATGGCATCCCCCTTGTCGAAAAAAATGACAAAAAGCATCCCCCCTGTAAAAACCACCATCCCCCCTTACCATCCCCTTTGGATTATTAATTTTGTGTATTACGTAAAACTTATCATGCAGATGAAATGTTAAAATTCTCTACTTATGATGATTCACAAACTAAATAAAGGCGATTGGCCAATCAGAACTTGGTAACGTTACTTTAACAAGCTGCGCATGAGCAGGATAAATTTGGTCATTTTTTGCACAAAATGGTTCAAGCCCAACTTTTGAAATTATTTAATAAGAAAAAGACAACAGAAAGTATTATTTTACCTTGTACACATACATTCTCCTGACATAATGTATGTGTGACTGTGAGGGACTGAGAGACGTTAGGAGAGCTGACATTTTCCAGCTTTGAGAAAAAAATAAACTCTTGAGAGTCCAAAAGCATGTGCGATGAAGCCCGTTAGAAAACAGTTAGAATGCACTTATAATTCCAGCAATTAAACAAAAAAAAAACAAGCAATGTACTTGTCTGTATTATCAGCACATGTGCGCAAGGCCGCGAACACAAATGTGCTGTTAGTTTTTTATATAAAAGTACATAGCAACACGGTGTTTCATTCCATGAATGAATCCGTTTTTTAACGAATCCAATGATTCAACAGTCCATTCAGATGGTCTCACTTGTTTAGTTTATATTGAATCAGCCGTTTTGAATGAATCGTTTGATATGAATGATTCAGTAAGTCATTTATTAAAACAGGAACTTGCACCCAAGGTGCCAACACAAAAACACATTCAGCAAAATATTGTTTAATTATCAATATTGACCAAAATGTCTCAATTTCAGGCCCCAGAAGGAAAAAAAACACTTTATAAACAATAGTTCATTCAATAAGGCAATTTTTTCATTAAATAAAAACATTTTTAAAAATGAGACCAATTTTGTAATCATTGTGTAAAAATTGCCTCAGGATTAACAACCCCCCCCCCAAACACAATTCGACCACTGTTTAGGATGATGTAGAAATATCAATGTGGTCCAGGGTCACATATACAGTAAAACCAGTAATAGTTAACTTAAAATAACTATTTTAATACTTTTTCAAATGTCATTTATTCCTGTGATGCAAAGTTGAATTTTCAGCATCATTACTCCAGTATTCAGTGTCACGTGAACATCCAGAAATCATTCTAAAATGCAGAATTGCTGATCAACAAACATTTATTATCAGTGATTAAAACAACTGTGCTGCCTTATTTTTTTTATTTATTTTAGGATCAAGTAAAAAAAAAAGCATCAGCAAATATTACATATATATTTATGAGACGCATTCATCCAAAGCAGCTTACATTGCATTCAGGTTACACACTTTTATTTACATTTACATTTAGTCATTTTGCAGACGCTTTTATCCAAAGCGACTTACAATTGGGGAATACATAAAGCGATTAATCTTAAAGAGGCAAACAGACAGAGGAAGTGCCCATAACACCAAGTCTCAGACATTGTTCAAATAAGTACGAGCTAGCAAGAGAAGGAATAAATGAAGAGAAAAACAGTTGTTGTTGTTTGAGAGTGGGAGAGATTGCTTGGAGAAGGTGTGAGGGGATTGAGTCTTTCATGCATTACTTGAACCCATGGCCTTAATGTTGCTAGTGCCATGCTCTGCTGTTTGAGCTACAGGAGCACTACCTAAATATTACTAATTAATCATCACAGACATATTTATGAATACTCCATGTTCCCAATAATATGGATTGCTAGCTTACCTGCTGGTTTTAGTAGCACCAGTACACAGCACCAGTACAAAACTACATATACAGTAACTGTTGAACGATGTATGACAGCAGAATTCTCGCTTTCTTTCCCACAGGCTGCAAAGAAGTTTGTTGAGAGCAAGAAGACCATGTCATGTTGTGGACATCTGGCAAACACACCATTTGTTGATGAATTATGAGAGCAAGTCCCAGTTTAAAGTGCACACATTGTGCAGCTGCTTATTTGAGTGTAAAAACAATCTTTAACTTGTACGAATCCCTGATTGCTGTGGACCGCTGTTTTTTGATCAGTTCATCATGAAGTCTGGTCCTTAGTAACGGTTTACACGGTTTTAACAGTTTTGTCCATTTCACTGTATATCTGATGTACATTCATTAAAACCAATATATCGATGATAATACTCCTCGTCTGCTTCATCATTCCCCTGAAGTCATTGCTTGTGGCAGTTCCTTCATTAGCCTGCAGAGGGAGACAATGAGATGCACATTAGGTTTAAGAAAAAAAACATTCCCATCTTTTCAACAGTGGTTCTGTTTAAAGAAAGGATGTATATTAATTATAGAAAGAAAGATAAATTGTTTTGTTTAGCTTTTTTTTACTTAACAAAATTTAAATTTATTTATTTGTTATATTATATG